>LOND01001014.1:15303-60104 GCA_014220965.1 Paragonimus kellicotti
AGTGTTTGTAGGCACCATTTTAAGGTCCAAAAGCCACGGTTGAAAAATCTCTCTGCTACGTTTTTTTCCTGTATGGGTGTTTTCTAATGTGATTTCAACATATATCGGAAATACCAATACGTAATTTTTAGAATCTTTGTTGCTTGCTATCTCTTCTTTTTTGTTTCATTAAACTTCTGCATCTAATTTCCTGTGCTCCTTCCTTGAATCCATTCAGCGCCTTGTACTCACTTCGGTTTAGAGGTAGTTTTTTCTGTCGGGTTAGATGTCAACCGAGGCCAACGAGTTGCTTTCGTCTGCTGTCCTATTCTTTTTATCCTAGGCTGAAATCGAATAACTATGTTTGATTATCCTGCTAAGGGACAAGTGTTCACCACCACATCGGAAGGATTTAAGCGAAGTGATGGCTTTTCCCACCTCCCTGCAACCACACTGACCGCGACCCCGTAATATAGTGGGCCAGCCATTGTAACACTTAGTCATTGGCTGTAAACCTGTACTCGCAGTGTGTGGTACTGAAGAGACCCATCTAGATCGAGACCTGTCCATCATCCTGGTGGTTTTCATGGGGATCAACTGCCTACGAAGCCAGCCGATCCTAACTTGCTTATTCGACCGAACCGTCAAAGATTCGGTCGCACCATGATAGTTGTTGTTACATTAAGGGGGTACTACACAACCATAAATGTGATCATGGGCATAATAACGTAGTATGGACGCCATGCGTAAAATTAACTTCTTCCCTAGCGACCCAAGCGAGTATTTTACGGACGTCCCTGCATATTTGCTACATTGCTTTAGGGTAGCGATTGCCCGTGCAAACGACGTCCATTGAACGATCACGTGTTCAGACTCTGGTTTTCCTGAATTCCGTACAAGTCTACGCAGTTTGAGAGTGTCAAACATCTCATATGTACGCCACGCGGTCGCTAGTGCCTCGTAGCTAAAAGCCGAAAATGTGACTTACGGTTAATTACTTACGGTAAGTTTTGCGCATAAATAACAGTTTGCCTGGAAGCCAATGCACTGTTGAGGAAACAGACAGTAACCTTTCTTGATAGAACAATATGCGATGTAGTATAATACCCTCAGGAAACGTGTGTAGTTTTTTTGTCAGCTTTGACTATCACGATTTGATAATGCTACAGTTTCTTCTCCGCGAATGCTTGTCTACCCGCCTGATGCGCATATGACTAGAAACCTGTTCCAACTATTTAGGTTTTCTGTTTTCGTAAGCATGGCTAGACCTATTATTACAATGCGATGATTGTCACATTGTTAGTTAATGCCGGCGAAGCCGTACTAGCTGGCATTTAAGTGATTAGCGGAGGCCATGTCAGTCTGTATTAGAAGTGGTTTATCAAACTGGATACGTCTCCGTTTACTCCACAGTATTCCAAACTTTCCACTGCAACGAGACAATCTTCACAGTATCAGTTGTGTGTGATTGTGTCCGAGTAAATGTCTTTGAGGTACATTGGCAAGTACTTCGACTATCTATGGCATCTTGCAGCTCATTTATAGCGACGCCCAATTGTCAGTTGCACGCAGGTATGGGTTCGAGACATCCGGTTGTCACTTCTACTACTGTTTTGGTTTGAACAGTCTGGCAGTATCCATCGTCCCACCTGTGGTCATGTATGTTACACAGCAACGAAATCCCTTTAGTTTGTAAGTCAGAAACCGAACTACGTGGTGTTGTTGTATTCATTGGGGATACATAACCTGAAAAATTCTTTTACATCGTATGTGATAGTGCACCACCACAACCGTGCTCACCATTTATCGTGACTGGCGTGTATCCGCCGCCTCCGCTGCTTATCGACGAGAGCTAGTTTCAATACCAAGATGTTCCACGCAAAACAGGTAGTCATTCTCTTGTTTCCAGTCCTTCGAATGCATATCCTTTAGTTTCTGCTTGTGCGTCTTTCTTTTCTTTATTCCTTTCATACTACTTATTGGCGCCGCCGAGTTATACGCAACGATGTCACAGTATCAATCGAATAAGTACATTTCGACTACCTCTTAGTTGTTCATCTCCACGACCTTTGTGTAATTACCATTTACATTATGTGCAGCGTACATTCATTAATCTATCAAGCGGACCTGGTTTGCAACTATGAATTCGTCCATTTCTGCCTTTAAAATGACAGGGTTGATTAGGCTGACATTCAAACTTCAGTTCGCGGTTGTTAGTGAATAGTCGGGAATTTGATTAACTTCAGGTTGAAGATCACCCACATTTGATTGCAGATTCCGTTTTTAAATAGATTTTCTAGCCAGCCTCTTTTAAAAAGCACTATTCTCAGGTTTCCTTCTTGTTACAGCTCGTCAGCAGTGCAAATTTTCCCTTAGTCCAGTATATAAACTCCGGCCACGCTTTCTTGAGGCAACTGTGCTGACCACTGTGCCACCGCTCTTATCATCAGGCACGGCGGACTTATACTTAAACTGCCAACCACTGTCGCGGATGAGTACTAGTCAGATTGCCCGGTCGTCCCGATGAGGGACACGGGTGCTGTCTGTCAACTCTAGTCGATAACCCTGCGATTAGACTTCCTAGAAAGGTCGAACTCTCCGATTTCATTAAACCTACTGGGTAATTTTCTAAATTATTGATGAATGGTCGTGGTCTGGTTAATCTCAAGTTAGATATCGCCCAGATTTGATCGTAACTTTCACATACAGATTTAGCTCACTAGTTTCATTTGAACCTCCCAGAACATCAATTTCATGCATAATCGGGTATTTATGTATCGCGTTTTCGTAATGTAAAGTGTGATGTACGGTAGCATCTTTTTTTGAACATCAGATCTCTTGAACAGGGTTGACAGCTAGAATGAGGTCACACAGCATTCTCAATGCAGTTGATTTTGATGTCGTAATCTCTGAGTACTTTCATGTTGGGCTTTAATTCAAAAGCCCTCGAGTGCTACCTAACACATGTTCATCCCTCCTCTTACGCACATTTAGTCAATCCGCATAACATAAAAGATGTAACTTTGCGCAGACCTCTCGCAAGGTCGATTTATTGAGAATATTCTGTCTTACTGGTTGGTTCACCTTTATTTTTTGATGGTTACTTCAGTACGTAAGCTCACCTTCACATCGTTATGCTTATGGTAAGCACGAAGATTCATTACAGACAGCATTACATTAGTAGTTGACACTAATGCCTAGGTACCACGAAGAGTAAACCTCTAGTTTCCTCAACCCCCTACGCCTAAGCTCAAACAATCAACATCAAGGTGCATATACTGTGGTGCAAGCGAGAATTAGACGAAATCCGCAAGGTAGCCTCCTCTCGACTTTCATTACTCCACAGACACCTCAGTGAGATAGCAGCGTTTTTTTAACACAGTTAGCTGCCATGTCTTCTGATGTTGCTAACCCGAGTTCTACGTGGATTGCAAGGATCCCAGTCCGAAAGACGAACACGACCTATCATTCTTAACCTACTAGTGGTTGCTTGCATTTCATCTTGCCAACTTATCGATTGTCCACTTTTTACCTGAGCTGGTGGCTTGGTGAAAAATGCATGGTCAAGCAAACTGCAATTGGACAATCTTACTACATGGTATGACCGCTTAGATCTAGTTCTTCCAGGGTTTAAACGAGTGCACTCGATGAATCCTAACGGCCAAACCCTGTGGATCTAACTACTAAGTAGTCGTGGTTATACTCAAACATTCAACACCAAGGTGCCTACATTTTACAAACAAGCAACCGAACTATGAGTGAAAGGGGCTGGTCTACCTAAACCTAAAAGCTGCTGTCAACTATGTGGTGTTAACGTTTTGGCAATAAAGTCCAGGAGTACCACTTGTCACGTGTCGGTGACCTAAATCTTGTTTATCCTACTGGGTAAATCTTTACTTTCCTCTTCCTTCGATAAATCAGCGGAAGGAAGCAATTGAAAGTTTATGTAACACACTAATCGAATTGCTGGCTGAGTTGTTACAATCAGCTAGAAGGTAACTTATGATTCTTAGTTTCTCAGATTCTTTCGAACTTGTTGAAATTTAAAAACGACCTAACGTAACTGCAAGGAGTTTGTTCTTGTTTGACATTGTAGTTCTCTCTACGAATATCCTCCTGAAGGACGATTCCGTTTTGAAGCCAATGTGTTGAAGCATTAGCATCTGAGTGAGAACACCGACAGGGCTGCTAAATCAGTTGCCTTATAGCGGCACTTGCGGTATTCAGTTTGGGTTGTTCGAAACTGCAAACCATCAAGAGGATGGAGTAGCAATGGATCATCATTAAACAATTTACTAGCTATTTTTCCTCGAAATATTGAGTTTCCTTGATCCGATTTATCAAACAAAAGTACAAATGCTGATTGAAATGAACATTTCTTATGGTCTCGTCAGTAACACAAATAAATCCACCGACACTATATGACGAGGCAAAAAAACAGGAAATGTAAATAAGCATTAACACATTCTGCTGAAATTCTTGTCAATCGAGTGACAGTGTTGTTGACTGCGTGAACATTTTGTGTGTGCAGAGAACTTTCCAATACTGTTCGATCAGCAAAGTCTCCTTAAAAGTCCGCAGTTTTGAGCATCGATTGTGTAACGACGCTGTGACCAATATCACTGAGTCAACCATACAACGTTCATTAGGTTATCGCTTCCGCTAACTATTTAGGGTGCTGCCCTACATATACCTACTAACAATTATTGATCGGCCGGACTACAAAGTCCTCTGTTCACGCACCCTCCGTTCTCATTCCTTCTTCTTTACACTGGATTCAGGGAACATGTGCGCTTGTGCCGTGTGTGCACAGGCGTCATTTGGTTGCCTGCTGGAGTCCAAGTTAATTCGTTTTGCCGTACTTGTTAAAAAAATTCTTTTGCTCTAAACTGGTGCGGTTAAAAATACTACTGCGTTATAGTGGCCTAATTGTTAACTCTTACAACAGTCTCATGATTTCATGTCCCTCGTTTCAGTCGGAACTATCAGTGCAGGGGAACCGCCCAATACCGTACTTCCACCGGTGTGTATGTTGCCTTCTGCTACAACCACACAACAACCAGTACAACGCACTGCACCGATCATTTCACTACCGTCAACCGACACCGTAGCAGCAGTGGAATCAACCATTTCTAGCTGGTAAGTGTTCCTTTGACATTTTTATATATTTTTGTATGATCCTTTTTCTAACTCCAAATATCTTCTCTACTTTAGCGAAGACTCCCGTCCGCCTACGATGTTACTGGAACTTGAGAACAACTTATGCTCCCATCCATCATCCTTAACCCCAGTTACGGGAACTGATACCGCCAAAATGCTCAGTGTTAGTTCTGCCACTGCGAATCCTATCAGTCCAGCCGACATTTCAACTTCTCATCTGGATCCCTCATTCATCTCTAACCCGGCCGTTTCATCCGTGTTCACTTCCGTTCCATTGTGTCTGCCCAGCACAACTATCCTAGGCATTCGCCCGAAGCCTCTTGTTCCACAGAATGTTCCCTCTGCGCACTTGGTGACGGCCACCCCGACTCCAGTTACGACACCTCTACCCTCGCAATCGGCAGTTCATTTGATGCCATTTGTTGCTGCTAGTGTGGGCTCACCATCCCTTCCTAACCCACCGATCCCGTTAGGAAATTTGACGGGACCTACTCCGGGAATGCCTATATCGGGCGCAGTTGCACCTGGAACTGCGGGGCTTCAAATTCTGAATGTGACACCAATGTCTCCATTTGTCGGTGAGTTTTGTTGTTTTCTTTATATTGATTTTAGAAGGCTGATATTATTGCTAAAATCAATTGAGCGTAATTTCCCGCCGTACTGCATTACCTCTGATAAAGTGGCGTGTTTAATCCTGGGAACGTTCCCGTCTGTTTCATGCTTCTATCCGAAGGGTCAAGCGGGGATTACGAAGTACAGAGGATAAATAAAATGTAGCGAAATCACACCGTACCGCAGGCTACACGCAGTTTAACAGGATGGTGAACAAGTGATATCCATAATCTGACCGCCGTGGTCTACTGTTGTTACAGAATGGTGGAAGTGGGTCGTTCTCGCAAAATGGATGGGTTGATAATATCGACAACACGAAGGTAATCATGCTGCCTGTAGAAGAATGAACTCGTTTGTCTCGAGTAGGTTAGACTTCATGTTTCAGTGGCTAAACTTGTGGTACATACAAAGTACTTCATCCCAGAGCATACCGAAATGAATGCATTACGCATGGTTGAAGAAAGTTGACTGTCTAGATGAATGGGAATGATTGAAACATTAATTATTTGAGGCTGTATGAGCTGGTCGAATATCATGGTCGCTTGGAATAACTTTCTGTATCGATACATTTGATGATTATATTGTTAAGGACGGAAAAGAGCCGTTTCAAGTTAACTTTTGGATGATGACAAAATAAAATAATCCAAAGAAGTGAGTGCCACGCAATCAGTGCGGTCGGTAGCTGACGGTAGCCAGCAACTTGATGTTGGTTTGTCGCTTGAAATACCAACCAAGTCTGCCTCGGTTATCCAACTCAGTAATTTGATGGTTTTTTAGTCCTCCACAATTCTGCTTCTCTATAGCCCTAATGCATACGCTATTGTGTATAGTCAGTTCATTTCTACTGCGAAAGGGTTTCTGCGTTTTGTTGCTCCATAAATGATTACATGGGCAGCTTCTGTAAGTTGAATTGGTGCTACATTTTTGCCTAATGTCCTGTTACGTGCTAAGTATGTCCAGGCTTTCATAATCTAGATAGACGTTCGGGATTTGAATCGGTTAGTAGTATCCCACGCACCGAATGTAAACCACGGGGTCGTTGATTCGAACCTTGATCATTACAATCACTTCTGTCCAGGTTGGGGTAACTAACTTGCGACATCTTCTGCCACATAACATCAAGTTTCTTGCTTTGTAAAAGTTTTAAACGTAAACTTTCAACGGGTTTAGGTTCGTAATTGACTGCGTAATCAACGCGACGTTTTGAATCCTCGAACGGTGCTCCCAGTTCACTCACCAATGACATTTTATAGATTCAGTGCGTGAACTTGGTATATCTAATTATAAACGATAGATCCGTCGTTTAACTATGTGGGATCTCATTGAACAAGTGGCCCGTGTCCGACCGCGGTCATGACGTAGTGTTCTTGGTATCTGCGGTGCTATGTGATCCAATTAAGGATTTTTTAAATGCTCTTTGTCGTTTTTCAAGTGCAGCTGATCTATTTTATCCCGTCATATTTCTCTGCAGGATTCGGGTACGTCTGACTGTTGTCGCGCGCTGATACTCGACTTACTGCCCGAAGATGATGAAAACCAATCGAGACCAGGTTTGGTCTGTAACGGTTCTCCAGAGACACCACCGTTGGATCTGGTTCAGAGTTCCACTGCCAGCAACTTAACGTGTGTAAAACCTGCTGTCAGTTCGGTTCCAATCAACTTGCAGTTGTCTCCTACTGATGCTCAGTCAAGTATCTCAGTTCACACGGAACGTGGCTTGGATAAACAAGATATCTCCGGACCCCCAGATACAGGGGACTGCGACGACGATGATGATTTCGATGTTGATGACCGTCCACTGACCGTAGATTTGTTACAAGAAACTGATGCATCTGTGATTGCGGTTGCAGGCAGTTCCAACCTTCCGATTGGCAAGTCTTCAATTCCAGGTTAGTGATTTCGGTTGTTCACTAGAACCGATCAACGATTTGTGCGCGTCATTGGAAAATCCAACTGGCAGTCAAAGCTTACCTTATTTGTTTGATCGCCATGTTAATGACAACACAGCGTGTGCGAAAGTAATAACTGAAACTGGTTGTCAAATTGGTGAACATTGAGATCCCAGATTGCACTATTGCGAGCAGTTATACCGTCACTTTTCAGTGATGAGTTCAGTCGATTGCAGGTTAGAAGTGGTTCAGTGTTTGTAGGCATCCATTTTAAGGTCCAAAAGCCACAGTTGAAAAAGCTCTGCTACGTTTTTTTCACTAACTACTAGTCTCGCGGGGAAAGTAATTTTCAGCAAAGTTAACCTCGTCCGCGCTTACTACAAGATACCGATTTGGTCTGTTCGAATTTTTGCGCATGCCTTTCGGTCTCCGTAACGCTGCACAGACGTTCCAACGCCTTATTAATGAAGTCACCCGTGGATTAGACTTCGTTTATGCATACATAGATGATATCCTTGTGGCTAGCTCTTCTCCGGAAGAGCATATCATCCACCTGCGGACGTTGTTTCAACGTCTGGCGTCATACGGTCTTACTGTCAACGGAGCTAAGTCCGAACTCGGTCAAACCTCGTTGAATTTTTTAGGCCACAGCATCTCAGCAGAAGGGATTAAACCGCTCGATTCTAAGATCGAGGCTATTCGATCGTGCCCGCTTCCCGACACAATTCCCAAGCTCCGCCGCTTCAATGGACTTGTGAATTACTTATCGTCGATTTATTCCCAACTGCGCCAAGCTTATGCAGCCTTTGACTGATTTGCTTCGGGGCAATAAACGTACTTTACATCTGACACCCGAAGCCACAACAGCTTTCGCCACCGTAAAGGAGGCACTTGCCTCTGCAGTCATGTTGCACTTCCAACAACCGGATGCACCGATCAGCATCGCCGTGGATGCATCAGACACAGCCATAGGTGCAGTGCTACAGCAAGCTATTCTGGATGAATGGCAGCCGATTGCATTCTTCTCTCAACGCCTCAGTGATACTGAGACGCGATACAGCACCTTCGGCCGTGAACTCTTAGCTGTGTATAGAGCTGTGCGCCATTTTCGTCACGCACTCGAGGGCCGTGATTTCATTATTTTCACGGACCACAAACCTCTCGTGTATGCTTTGCGGAATTACTCCGATAGACATTCACCTCGAGAAACCCGACAGCTGGACTATATAGCCCAGTTTTCTACGGACATCCGCCATGTCTCCGGAGCCGCAAACGTCGCCGCGGATACTTTATCACGAGTGAGAAGTCACCGACCTGATCTCACATCGCAACATAGCTGCACAGCAACAGTCCGATTGCACGTTTTGGATGATCTAAAACGGACAGTCATCGACCCGACCTGTGCATTCAGAATCTTGTTACGTCATCCCAATCCAAGATTCTTGCGGTTTGCTGAGGCTGTCGCAATCAATCGACTGAAGCCGGCCCTGTGTGTTCAGAAACAATTGTTCGTGAGCTTGACCCTACCCTGGACTTAGTGACCTTCCCTAACCCATCAATCGACTATGTATTCCACCCACCCCTAACTGTTCGATATAAAAAACCGTTTCATGTTATTGTAAATTTGGTACTGATGAGTCAATACGAAATGCTTGCATCTACCAGTTTTCGTGTTCTAACGGTTTTGTTCAAACTTCTGAAGGGAACGAACTGTTTTAAATATAATTATTACTAATTGCAGTGTAAGTTGGTTACCGACATGCAATCAGTGGACTCGGCCTGTAGTACGGTTACGTATCGTACCCTACTAGGACGAAACTGATCATGATGCAATATAAACTTGGGGTTAAGCTTTAATAAAAAAAAATGGAATGTCAGTCAGTTGGGGTCATTTCTTCTTTTAGGTACCCCCGGAATTGTCTTGCACACTGCCGGCACGCCGAACTTCCAGCCGGCTACCAACCCGCTGCTCTCCGGTTTGCCTTCTGCTGCTGCCCTTGGTGGTGGAACTGCATTGAATTTTCTACAGCCAGGTCCACCAACCTTCGCAACAACGCTGCTGCAGCCGCCTACAGGTACACCGACAGACTTTATGTTTGAGCACACGCTTGGGCTGACGCACTCGCTCGGTCCTGCTGGCTCATTAACTCTCATAAACCCAGGCAATCCATCCTCCTCCGTAATGGAATCGTTTGCCACTGGTCCGCTCTCTTCTCTCTATCCGACTCTCTTTCATCCATCACCTCAGTCATCTGCTCCGAATCACGCACTGCTGCCTACCTCCACCTCGATCTTCATTCCTCCAACTTATCGGCAATCAGTGGCCGGTACGACGAACCTTGTCAATGCGACCCCTCCCCAGATGTCCACCTCGATGACCAGCGGTGGATTGGCAACCGGCCTCTTCCCGGGACCCAGTCTGTCTCATGCGAACCATGTCGCCGGAGGTGCGGCTGCAGGTACTGGTCTGATGTTTCAGCCTGCGCCTGGACCGCTGCTGCCACCGGCGTTTGGTCTCACGTCTGTTTCGCTCTTGCAGTCTTATCCGGTTAGTTTTATTCAAACGCGTATTTGTATGTATTAGGTTTTGGTCTATATCTTAAACTTTTGATGCATTTTGCGGGCAGGACTCCCAAACCTAGTTATTGCGAACATCCGCACTTCAACAAGTTATTCTTTTCAGCATTCTCGGACTAATACAATAATCGAATGGTCGTTAGAGTTCGTATACAGTGCTGATGCGTTGGGTGCATAACGCGACTCGGCCCACAGCACTGCTCTGCATTTGTTCAACCCGACTGTTTCGCGTCGATCTTTGAAGCATCATCTGTGCGTGTGGTGACAGTATCGCGTGAACAATGATGATAGCCAGCGACGCGTTTTAGGCGCAGATAGCATCCATTTTACACGAAGTACTATGTTTCGGTCTCATTTTACGCATATCTGCCTAACACCTGTCACATCACATCGACTCACCGTTTCAGTCCTGTTTTCTTCTACGCATCTTATTTTACTACAGGCTTTTGTTCTATAGTTTTCAGTTAGCGGTTAGTGTGTTCTCAGATCAGTTTGAGCTGTATTCACTTACTACACAAAGGGCAAGGAATTCGTGCCTCAGATACCGCGAATGCTCCTGTCTGGTTTTGGGTTGCCCAATAGTGTTCAGCTTCTGTGCTGTCTTTTCTTTGTCGCATGGTTGTGCTGCATCGATGTGGCCTTATGGATGCCGTGGTTCACTCTGTTCCTAATTTCATCATATTCTTCATGAATGCGTGGACGGTGACACCGCTTTTACTTTCTAGTTGTGTATTTGACGATCGTTAACTAAGCAAATGAATGCTCATACCGTACGGTTTGTCGCGCTTTAGAAAAAATCGCTCGCGATCAGCCCGAAATCGTGCCCCTGTATGTCATTCTGTAGGTCTGGCGACCTGACGTAATGTCAAACCGGTATGTATAATGCCTACATAACGTGTTTAGTACTAGGTTTGCCGCATACGGATGTATATACATATATGATGGATAATTCTCCATCTTAAGTAACCGACGACTTCCCTAGGATCATTAGAAATGGTATAGCGAATTGCTGCATACGTTTTTTATCTTGTCATTTTGAATAACTCGTAATTCGCCGCATTTTGGCTAACCATTGATCATCGTACTGCGTAGAATCCACTTGTTAACTTTCCACTTATTCATTTGATGAAATTGATTGGTTTTGTTGTGTATGCATTTGCTGTTTGCGTTAGTCGTGTGACGTACCTCCTAAAATACTCATGTGGTTCGTGAGCATGGATCTGTGTGGATATGTGTGCTAAAGTGAAGGGAGTTCTGACCAAATCCAGTTGAATTACTAGGGATGGTTTTTGATGGCTACCAGCGGATGCAGTTAAATTGAGCTCGAGAAACGAGTTCTCTTCCTGACTACTTGTACTGGAAGGCTTCAGACACTTGACCTAATAAGGTTGGTGGCATCTGTTTCCGGATTAGTCTGTCCTACTGACTGAAGCATTAGGACACCTGAAATTAACCCTCACTACTTGAGATTCCACTGACATGTTCCGTATCCAGTTTAAATCCGAAGGAATGAGACCTGGAGTCGTATGGCTAAAGATCTTTGTCGTCTAGTTGATAAATACTGGTTACCCAGATGATAGTCTGGTACGCGAGTGGAGGTAGAAGTGGATATCAGACCCTATTAGTGAGATCTAGGCTAACAGGAAAGTTTGCAAATTTAAGACAAAAACAATTTCATTGTAGGCGTACCTGTTAGTGTTTCCTATTATGGGATTAGGAAGAAAAGCAAAAGGTTAACTTTGGACTTAGAACCAGACAGAACTTTCACCGTACAGTACATTGACAACAAAGTTAGCGAGCCATTCCTAAAGAGAAGGAAGTTGTCAAAAGGGAAGTGCGCCGGTTAGATATCATACTCACCACTCGAACTTAGCAAAATCGCGTGATCACACGCTCGATTGATGAACTCAGCCGGAACCGTCTAATCACTGTCACTCTGTTCGCAAATTTGTTCGTTAATCGTAACTCTCTAACTGTAGCTCTCCTCATTTTTGTTCCGGGTCTCTCAAAATACTTTGTCAAGTAGATTCATTGTTATCAACTCTTGTTAGCTTCAATGATGGGATCATGAAAACGTTCGTTTTAAAGCTATAGGTAATTGTACCGATGATCTGTCGGCGGATGCATGTAAAAGATAGAGCAAAGTCTGTGCGCCTCGCCAACTCGATGCACCTATTATTTATCGTACATCGTCGTCATAATCATGTATCACCCATTCAGGCCTACCTAGTCCATGCAATTGACAATATTTCCCGTAGCATCTATCACTTTGAGCGGGATGCTGGATGCGTCACTTCTCTTTGTTCAGTTTTCAGGATATTGCAGGCGTTTTCTCGGTGAAACCACCTCATGGGATTTGTAGGATTGAAGTGCAAAGCGCTGTGCTGAGGTTCGGCTGGCCATTAGCTGTTGCGATAACTAACTGATAGAACTTGTGAGCTCTCAATTTCAATGAAGATAGCGTTTCGCTTCAGTTCTTTTGGATGATATGCTGCCCATGCGACTGCACGAAGTGTCAATCGTGGTTTCTTTGTCTGTTTATTTCTCTAGTCGCTTGTCTGTTGATCATCATCATCAGCATAGACAGCAACATCAGTGGTTCACACTGATGCTTAACTGCCACACAACTACGAAGGGAAAAAACCTATATAGGAAGAGAGAAGAAAAGAAGGAGAGGAAGTCGGACCTAACTAAAAATAGCTACGTCTATATTCCATACAACATCAAGGCGCCTACACCTTGCAAACAAACAACCGAGCTGTAAGTGTAAGGCGTCATCAGCAAGACAGCTTCCTTACGGCTTTCACTGCCCCGCATCATAAGTGCACTCACTTCACAGACAACTCGGACAAACAACGACAACATTCACGCCACTGAGCTCGATTAGCCGCCATCTCACCTAACGTCTCAAGCCACCGACTCTGAGTCGCGAGGGCCCCAGCCCGGGAGACGAACCCGACCTACAGTGACCAACCCCTTCGTGAACGATTTCATTTGTCTACGCCAGGTCATCATCTGTCCACCTCGCACCTTGCCAGTCGGCAGCGTCGCAAACAGTGCTCGGTGTGGCAAACGACTAGCTGGCATCCTTAGTACATGACCTAACCATCTAAGTCTGTGCAAATGTAGCGACTGAACAAAGAACTCGTTTGACAATCAGTGCCAAACACCCGCTTCCTAACCTCCTCGTTGCTTACTCGCTGGTGCCACCCGATACGAGCGATTGAACGCAGACATCGGTGGTCAAATACCTGAAGACGGTTCACGTCCTCTACCCTGAGTGGCCAGGTTTCGCTGCCGTAAAGTAATACGGCCCTCACTGTTGTCTGATATACGGGATCCTTAAGCTTCAGAGAAATACATCCTGTCACAGGTGTCTCATATTAACGAACACGCTCTAGCCTTGGAATACGCTTATTTCATCTCTACACGCCGCCACTGATGCAGCTTCCCAGGTATACAAACCGGTCAACAACCTCCATGACTTCATTATCTAACATTAAATCTACGTAATCACAGCAATCTTGAAGCACTTTGCATTTTGAGGCTGCAAAGCGCATTCCGAAGTACTTAGCAGAACGCGAAATAGCGTCCAGTGTTGTTTGTGCCGCTTGAAAGTTGTCAAACAGCAATACCTTATCGTCAGCATAATCAAGATCAGTCACCAGGTAGGGTATCCACACCAACATCTTGTGAGTGTCGCAGACAGTCCCTCACTATGTCGTCTATGACGAAATTGAACAAGAATGGTGAAAGGAGACAGTCTTGACGTACGCCGCCCCTGGTACTGAAACTGTCGGACAGTTCACTGTAAACCGGCTGTCTGTGATCGTCATTGCGGTTCACCTCAACCTCCGAAAGGAATGGTCACTGTTAAACACTCCCTTAAGTAAACCCTCCTGTTTGGCATATTCCCTTAGTAAGATCGATTTTTATAACCCATCGCTCGGTTAGTTCGCTCGTTCATGCTGCACGTGAACAGTCTTAATAAGAAGAGCTTGCTCACCTCTCCGGTTCAACCTAGGTCATCTGGTAATGTGGGTCTGAGCGGTGCAATGTCGAATTCAGTGCGCATACTCTCTCTTTATTTCAGCAGCCCTAGCGCCGATTGACGCAATAGGTAGTGCGGAAATTTGAATTCTTCCCAAACAATTTAATTTCGAAGGAGGATATTGCGGACGTGATTTGTCGACTATCAACAGTGTTACAGACGTCAGTGCGTTGTGCTTTTCCTCAGTTGATTCGAATAATGAACCTACCGTCATGTTAGATGTATGGGCAATACAGTACAATCGGTAACCACTCCAATCGACTGAAATGATCATGTTTATCCAACACTATACACTGTACACTATGCATACTAAAGCGGACGACTTCGAAATCGGGCTAGCTGGGTCAATCTTGAAGATCTTATTGCTCGATCTGTAGGCGTCCACTTAGTTGCACTGTCTTTCGGGCCAGTCAGCACCAGTTCTGCTGTGTTACTTAAATTTATATGAATGCCATGACACCAATGCGTCCAGAATATGTTAAATCTAATTCTCCACACTACTATAAACTCAACGTATGTTGAGTCTACTTGCAGGACAACTGTAATGATAACCAAAGGCTTGTATGAACGTTTTTGTAGCACCATTGTCTGTAAGGATATAGAACATATTGGAGCCTCACACCGTGTGTTCTACAGAGTACATTCGTTTCATTATACCGAATCACGTGAGTGACAGTTCATGTAGTCATTTGCATCACTTGTGTCAGTGTAGTGTTTCGTCATTCGTTTAATGCCAATTGGGTTTTTGGAAAGATTTTAGACGGCATTTAGTTGATACGTACACCCCAGATTTTTTTCAACAGAATGTGCTCGTTGTAATTGAAACGTGAATATCGGCTCTCACGTGGATCTATTTCGATTGCTCTCACCTCCGACTCATCTATGCGTTCGGTTACGCTTTGTTCTCTTCATCAATTGATCGTGCGCTCAGACTTTGGTGTTGAATTTTTTTTCCAGGTTTTTGTGATTTCTTGCTGCCAGACGATTTACGGGAACAGGTGAAATTCCCAGGTTGACAAATTACGCAAGTTTAGATCAATCGGCTGACCTCCCTTCGATAGCCACATGGCAATAAACTCATTCGCCTTGAAATACACCAAGTGGCTGGTTAGACTAGTTCATAATATACCATGCATATGTGTTAGTACCCTGCGGCTTTTCCTTCGATTACTACAGCCGTTTCTACTAGGAATTTATGCACATATATATACTTCTTTGCATCCGGAAATCACTGTCTGTAAATTGCAACTTGCTTTTTATTGCGCTTTGTACGTTTACAGCGCATAGTTAAATAAAATGAAAGAATGAACACTATTCGAAAGCACCAACACTTGAAATCATTCTTGCTGCAAGTTTCGTAGATTTTCTTCCTGTTTGGGCTTGTTTAAGGCAGTACCGTCGATTACAGTCGTCAAATGTGTACGGCATGACGAATCATTATCCCCATGATTTCCATGACTATACTTAGGTTAAAATTCGTGTCCACTGGCTGTACTGATTTGCATAGTGTGGAAATCTGCTCAAGTTCTAATTCACATCCAAACTAAGAATTCAAAAGTCGTGTTCTCAGTAGAACACAAGGGATTAAGTTTTTCCTAACATTTTTGCTATGGAACATTCATTTGTCCCAGGTCCGCATAGCATCTTCTGTTCCGTCACTGTTGTCACGCACAGGTTTCATGCATTGGGAAGTTAATTTAGGTTCATTTTATTCTGATAACGTTGGTACAATGGAATCTGCTGCACATTTTACATCTACATACAGTGTATGCTTTATACGCATTTTTTGCTCTTGTGACTGGGACTCAAATCTCACCTATCTCTCATTACGTTTGGGCATGTTTTAACCGATCAACAACATATTTAGATTCGATGTAGCTGGTCAGATTTCGGGGTCATCGGCGTAACTGTTCAGCAATGACGAGGTGGAATATTCCTCGTGCAGCTCAAGTCTTGGCTGCAGCTGTGACTGCTGTTTCGTTTTGAGCAGCCTGGTGGTTTGCAACCCACGCCTCGTCAAACGTATTGAGACGTAAACACTGATGGCGTAGCTTTTTTTAACTTGCACTTGCACTTACAAACCTGATGGAGGAATTTATTCGACTCAAGAGTATGACCAACAGGTTACGCCTACACTACGTGCTACACTAACGTCTTCGACACCCGACTTGTTTACACATTTAACAATGTTATTACTCAGTCTGCATTCGTTCACTCGATGAAGTGGAGTTGCATTCTTAGTCCATGTTTGATTGTCCGGGCTGTAAAGTTGAATATGAATTTACATTTGTCCATTTCCACACAGCTGCTTAGAACGACAATCTGTTTGTTTCCCTTGTTCTCTTCGCAGTTCCCTTCTTACTCGTTTCCATTTCACGGTGCTACCGATCTGACTTCCCTATCTGTCACTGCTGCTCCTACTGTGTGTTCGACTCCATTTCCTATTTATCGTCCTGAGGACTACAACACCCGGTCTTCCATTCCTGTGTGTCCGGTCACGCTACACCCAGCACCAATCATGTCCTGTGCGACAGTCACCAATGCAAGCCTGACCTCACTGCCTCAACCGCCGGCTCTCCAACCATGCCCGGCTGTCTCTAAACGGTTGCATCGATTACCGCTGTCTTCGACACGCACCGGATCTCCAACAGTCACAACGATGTCCGGCCGTCATGCCACAGCTAGTGCCGGTTTTTCAGCCGTACAACACACTGTTATCTCCTCTACAGTGGTGGGTTTCTTCCTGACTGCCCTTAACATGTTTTCATGGCGTTAACGGATACTTCAGGTCTTTCAACGTTTGTTTTCCTGTGTTTGCATTGAAGTAGTATATACAAATGAAAGTATAATTTGTCTCTTGTTGGTTTGAAATTTGTAGCAAATAGGCCTAGTGTGTCTTATCTTGCGGTGCCCTAATATTGTTAATTTCGGATTACTGGTGAATAGTGGGGAATTTGTATTGTTGTAACTTGATCACCGCTCACATTTGATTGCAACTTGCCGGTGTACGCTACTGGTGATCATTAAGAAATCCTACATGTATAGTCAAGTGTTTCTTTTGAAGGGAATGGGTGGGTGTTAGCTGAAAAGCGAATGCGAAATCTGAGATCAAGTTTAAGCTGTGTAAAACATGCACGATTGCGACTGATGAGAGTAAACGAAATGTTAATATATCGCAACATACGTCTTCTGCACTGGTGAAACAAGACAGAATAATTGCAATTGTGCCTGTATGGACATTTTCTAATGTTTCTTGAAAAGACTTGCCGTGCGTTCCTGATTAATTAGTAATATTCAGTCCGTCTTCAACTAATCTGCAGACAGTTTCAGTGCCCATTCATATGCATTCGATGCCGTCAACGATTAGGTTAGAAATTGGATGTATATATGCCTTGGACCTTTACAGACCGTTTGAAGACGTGAAACCTGAAGTGCAAGGACGTTCATGCGTATGAATATCTGTAAAACGACATTTTAGTGCGGTGACTTAGTAAGAAAAGGTTGTGCATAACACCACACTGCATTCGTATCAGCTTGTTAACGGTCTTTGTTGGTTACTGTCTTGCACTACGGTAACCAGATGCATTGCCTGTCTTTGGTTCGCCCTGCAGTGGCGCAGTGGTGAGGAATGGAGGCACCGCACTTATTTAAGCTTCAGAGCTATTCGGGTGAATTGTTTTGTCCCAGCAATGCTTATTCCATCACTACGTTTAAGTTTCACACAACAGTCAGTCGGTAGCATTGCTCGAACGATGGTACCAGTGAACGCGCCGGCCTAGCGACTGTGATTTCACCGAATTCTTTAGGTTGAAGTTTTCGCTACATGTGTATGATCTGACTAGCTTTGAAAGTTAACTGTTTTAGGACTAAGCAGTAGTTTGTGGTTTGATTAATTCTGACGAACCTAAAACCTGGACTGAAGGGGACTTAGTGTTAATATTTTGATCTGTAGTTTTTAAAGAACTGTCGACCGAATTTGTTTTGATTACTTTGGATTCGTATATGAATTATTACAATTGAATTGTAATACAAATTGGCCTGTACTACCTACACATCGTTTGCAAGTAATGTTGTGTTTGGCTAAAAATACAACGGTCCAGTGTTTCCAAACTACGCATTTGGATGAGTCATGTAATAGGTTAGCACTCGTATAATCCGTCGTTCTTTTCCGGGGTTCTTTTGTTTTTGAGTCGTTTTGGTCAACTGCTGCAAGTATTACCGTTTGTTCAAGCCTTTCGGTCGAATGTATGCTCAACACCGAAACTGAAATTACCCTTCTGTCCAAAGCACACGTGATTCTGATCTTTTCCCGTTGTCTTGTGAGTCAGCCTCTCACTTTCTCTATCGGGTTTTTCCTCAATCACTTGGTGCCGTTACATCCATCTCCTTTTAGCACAAGACTGTCGTAGTTCATTGTGTCACTAAGTCGATATCGTTTGCACTATCCTCAACACATAGGCCATCCCTAAATCAGTGTAGTCGATACTGCAGTTGTTCCTCAGACCAAGAAGCGAAAACGAATTTTGTTCTTCTGTTGGTGTTTGAAGAGCCATACATTGTTTGTATCGGACCTGTTAGGCTCAAATTCCTGAACACCGTCTTCAACCTCTTTTTTTCGATTACCGGATTTGCTAATGGTACTCTTGCTGCGTACTTTGAGAAACCGTTGATATGCCTCTCGTTCTCATTGACTAGGATGTAAGCTCATTCTTTCACCCTGTACACTCCCATTTCGTAGGCGAACTAGTTCTCCGCACATATGGACAGATGTGTATGATGTTCATAATGGGAGCCACGACAGCGTGCGTAACAGCATTCCCATCACTGGCTTCTGCCTACGGTTACTGAGTTTTCTGTCTCTAGCCAGCAACACCCAGAGTATTTTAGATTGCATCCTGGAAGAATTGATAAGGGTCACTACTGGTGTTATTTTCTTGATAGGCTAGAGCATCGTAGTATCTTTTGCAGGCAACTGAAACGGACACAAACAGTGTGCAGTGTGATATCCTTTGGACAAACATATCTGTAGCATATGAGAGCCATCTTGACCGGTGCGGTGAAATCTTCCTACTGCCGGATTATCCATTTGTTTGTAGCATGCCTCGTTGAACTCCCTTGCTTTACATGTGGTGCTTTCGCGACATAGAGGCAGTGCTCCTCAGGAATCGACCTAATCGAGAATTGCATCGTCATCTGGTTGATTGCCTCTTTCTGATGCACTCACATTTGTCTATCGGAAAGGGGCAATATTTTTTATACTACTTTCAATTTTATCAACGCCACATTTTTTCCCCGTTATGTGCAGATCATTCCGATTTCTCCGTTTTCGCGCCGATTTGTGAGTCGGCGTTCATAAGCTCATTCTAACCAGCTTGTGGCGTTTTGAATTCCTCCTCACTCACTCACTGCTCACGATACCATCTGTCCCTTACGATATTCACTTTAACCAATCGTTTTCATACCGAGCCGTGTGTGCGTTTTTGTGTTCGCTACCCTTCCCTCTTTCCTGTGCATTTAACTGTTTCTTCCATTCACTCACACAGTCGTGCTTTGTATGAGTGTGTGCGCGCGCTATCCTGAGACTACTGCTCCTTACCTGTGGCTTATCTCTACCACATTGACATTCTTTCTCGCATATGGGTTTTATTCTTCACCACTCTGAAATAAGTGCGTGGGTGTGGTTGGAAACCTACACAGGGTAGAACAAGCGCGCGTTGAATACAATGATACAATTTACAAAGTTCATTATATCAATGCGAAAAGACTTAATTGCATGCTTTTCAAGATAACTTGTAAAGTACTTCAACTCTCATCCATCCCTAAACTCCTTTGCTAACCTCTTTTCGTTTATAGCACTAGATGAAGACAACTTTTAACTTGACTGAAATATATTACACTATTGCTTGCGAAACACACTTTCTTATGGTATTGTTTTAAGAAGCTGTTTGAAATAGTTCTGTAATATTTGCATTGTTTCTTTCTGAGCTTACAAGGTGCTGTCACACGGTGTCCTCAAAACAATATAAATATAACCCGCGTAGTAAATTACCTAGTTGTACTGCCGATTTATTATTAGCAGGTCCGATTTGGTTATCGAACGAAAGTTGGTACCCTAATTTCGGAACCTCTGTATATTTATCATTCAAGCATGTTGCTCCATTTTAATTGTTTCAGCCGGGTGTACTGCCCAGAGCCACACTGGCTGTCCCTGGAAATATCGGAATCCGGGCACCGAATTCAACCATTGTGTTGCCCGCACTCTCGGCGCGGCGTTCACGCGTGCTCGTCAAACAAAAATCAGTTGTAGCCGCTGCTGCTGACGCTGAAAATACTCCTAACTGTCTGGTCCCGGTAGTCGATGTGCCACAAACGGAGAAAGTCAACCCTCCTGTATCGTCGACTTGTTCCAATCCTGTCTGCTTTTCAACACAGGCAGCTGTATCCAGCACTATCATGTCTTTCAAACCCGATGACTCATCTCAGGTGAAGGTTTCGTATAGAACTACACGTTTGGTTAAAATAATCCTCGTTGTGTTCGAAGCGAAGTAGGTCGATGTTTTGTTTCCACTCGTCGTAATATACGCTACTGGTCCGTTTTTTGTGTACATGTCAGAAACCTGTCGTTGTTCACAACACCACCTGAGACCAACCTCAGTTTGTTTCTCCTAACTTTCCGACCATTGATGCCGGTCGGTAAATGTCGTTCTGTCAATGCTCCCTTATGCTAAGAGGTCAGTAAATCCGAGCAGGCAACTGGTTTCTCTGTTTACTTAATGGCGTGGCAACATCTTTTGCTATTGGTATGGCATGTTCGTGGAGAAAAGCATCGTTTCGTCTTGCATGTTGACGCGCGATTCCATAAACGCTGCATGAGGGTGACGCACAAATATATCATGCATTACTGTTTGGAGATTAAGTATTTTGCGTCAAAGATGTTCTGACTCCCTTAGTGGACAGAACCACGCGTCACATGATTCAATAACATAGGAATCTAGAATATTAAGGTAGAGAGCTATTAGTGCTACCTTCTGATAGTTTTGCTTCCTACAGTATTGCAGACTCACTGTCTAGAGAGCATTCGGACAGTACGTTGATGCTTGTTTCAGAAAAGCACCCGGAGCTTACTGCACTCAGCGTTTTCATATATCTATTCCAACGGTACTATCTCTATTCTAACTATCTATGTGTTCGTGCAAACGAGAAACATCACAATAAGTTATACAACGGTAATTTCAAGTTGAACATCACCCACAATTGATCGCAGCTGTCGCATTCCCATAGACTTTCCAGTCGGCCCCTTTCGAAAAGAAGCACTAGACTCGAGTTTCGCTCTCATTTGAGCTCGTCAGTAGTGCATATCCTTGCCACTGCCGGGACTAGAACTCCGGCCATTCTATTCATGAGGCAACCGTGTTTACCACTGCGCCATTGACCTCACATTAGGCACGACCGAATTATCATATGTGAACGCTCAACCACTTTCGCTTGTGAGTAATGATCAGGTTGCCCGATCGCCTCGACGGGAGACACAGTTACTGTCTGTTAACTCCAATCGATGACCCCTCGACTAGGACTTCTCTCCAAGTTGAAATCACAGAAATCATTGACTTGTCGAGCGGTATTTTGATTGTTGATGAGTAGTAGGGAATTTTTTTCTTCATCTAGCGTTTGATGATTGGCGATGGTGGTACAAGATGTTTTCCAGTGGTCTGTTTCCTTTTCGACGCTATATCTTATAGAACAAACCTGACCTTCGGCCCTAAAATCTATACAGTTATACACATCTCTCCAGCGTTTGATCCTCACACTTCACTTAGACATGTGATCATCACAATCCTTCTGTACCGTTCGACAAAACGTTGCTCAGCGAGTTAGCATGCACTTAACCTATATTCCTTGTTTCTTTTCTTTGTTTTTCAGTTACACGTAGAACATACCCATCCGGATTTATCTCCTGTTGTTTCCGAACCGATCTGTCCAAGTTTCGATGGACAGCCATCGGCGCCCAACAAACTTCTCTCGACCTCTTCTAGTCCGTCCACAAGCGCAGTACTTACCACTATGGAAACATTGAAAGAATCGAAAATAACATCTTGCCTGTCTGAAACCCTTAGTCCCACCCCCGACTCCAATTCCAACCTGATGGTCACCGACATGCATAACGGTGTTGACCAATTTGTCGAGTACGTTCCGTATATCTGGTTATTTTATCGATTATGATTACTTCTTTGCTTTCCGATTTAATTTTCACACCGTTTTGTTCCGGGTTCTGTTGGAAGCACACGCATTCTTGTGCGATCACTCCTACTCCTAGTTAGTACGGATCGGAAAGTTGCTATTTGTGGTATTGGTACACTAAGTGGCACGTTGATAAATTATTGTAATTATATGGTAGAAACTAGCAGAATCACGACAGTCTAGAGAGCATCGTTACTGTGACTACCACGAATGCCAACACTCCACCAACTGCGATGCACCGCAGTCGTAAGGAGCGTTTCCGATCTGCCTGATAAGTAGTCACGTGATTTTCATTCCGCGGCCCACGACTTCCTCCAATCATCAGCATCCATATACAACGGTGCCGGAACCAGTAAACAAGGTGTGTGGTCCGACCGACGCAAGCTGTACATTTTTCTTGTCCTGTTCACCAATGCCGAAACTGGAACTTATTCACGTACATGCCGCTTAATCCACATTCTGTCAAGGAGACATGGGTGTTACACACATCATTTGAAAACCGTCCTTGTTCTTCGCGTGCGTGCCATTGCTTCAAACTGGTCGTGAAGGATGACAATGACTTTATCTTCTATTTCCCTCTGTCCACCACCCGAAGGTTGTCATAGTATAACGGACAATGTGATTTCGATTACAACACTCCTGAGGAAGGCCACCCGAGGTGGTTGAAACGTAGAGTATTACAACTTGCTCATAACGTTGTGTTATTCTCAATCCATTTATCAAAAGACGCTTGAACAGAGTTAATTTCAGTGGCGCCGTCCTTCCTACTCACCTTCTGGTTCCCATAGTCCGCTGATTATTTTTAATCACGTGACGTTGATGCACCATCTGAAAAGTATAATTTAGCTGGCTAAACCCATGTGAAAACTAAACTCATCGAAAGTGGATTTCTGCCGTAATTCAAGGGCTAAGCCATGTTGGAGTTGTTGATCTATCGAGTGGATTGCATCTTCGCTGCGCACTCCATGATCTTTGCACATTTCAGTTGATTCGCCGACTATCATATTGATTCGGGCTGGAGCTGATATAGTCAGCGCAGCGGTTGTAAGTGCATTTACGCATTTGGTTTCTGTCTGCAGTCGAATCTGGGTCTTCTGTCCGGCAAATTCTGTTAATATCAGTTCCAGACTGTAAACCCACTTCAGTTTTGTCTTTACGTCCGCCTGTGTTGCTACCGCTTGTAGCGATTCAACCGTCTCTTTCGGCATTTGTAAAAACGTTCTAGATTTTTCTCCCCAATTTATTGTCATGTGGCACACTAGGTGACATCTGGATTGCACATTTAGATTGTTCACGCCCAGACAACAGTAGTGACACTAACCAAGAATGATTCCACTACTGTAGATTGGTAGTCTGATGTACGTACCACTAAGCCAACCTGTTAGATCTTAGTATTAATCATCGACGCATTATCGTCGATGATGTTAATGTTCAATTTTTGCACGCACGCTTAACAGGGTTGCGATCTAGTTTATTTAAACGCGTACATGCAACACGCAAAGACCTTTGCAGTTTCTCTTCGGAAGGTTGTATGTACGTGTATTTGATTTATTTCTGCGTCACTAATTTGTTTCAGTTTTATTTCCATTGAGTCGGTCTTGTATCTGTTGTAAACCCTCGAAAGTATACCTGCGGCCAGGTTTCGCTGCCGTAAAGTAATACAGCCCTCACTGTTGTCTGATATACGCGACCCTTAAGCTTCAGAGAAATACCTCTGTCGCCATAGGTGTCTCAGATTAGCGAACACCGCCCTAGCCTTGGAAATACGCGCTTCTATTTCATTCCCTACACCTCCGCCGCCACTGATGCAGCTTCCCAGGTATACAAACCGGTCAACAACCTCCATGACTTCATTATCTAACATTAAATCTACGTAATCACAGCAATCTTGCAGAAGCACTTTGCATTTTGAGGCTGCAAAGCGCATTCCGAAGTACTTAGCAGAACGCGAAATAGCGTCCAGTGTTGTTTGTGCCGCTTGAAAGTTGTCAAACAGCAATACCTTATCGTCAGCATAATCAAGATCAGTCACCAGGTAGGAGGTCCACGCCGGCATCTTGTGAGTGCCGCAGACAGTCCTCCATTATTTCGTCTATGACGAAATTGAACAAAAATGGTGAAAGGGGACAGCCTTGACGTACGCCGCTCCTGGTGCTGAAACTGTCAGACAGTTCACCGTAAACCGGCTGTCTGTGATCGTCATTGCGGTTCACCTCAACCCCGAAAGGAATGGTCACTGTTAAACACTCCCTTAAGTAAACCCTCCTGTTTGGCATATTCCCTTAGTAAGATCGATTTTTATAACCCATCGCTCGGTTAGTTCGCTCGTTCATGCTGCACGTGAACAGTCTTAATAAGAAGAGCTTGCTCACCTCTCCGGTTCAACCTAGGTCATCTGGTAATGTGGGTCTGAGCGGTGCAATGTCGAATTCAGTGCGCATACTCTCTCTCCTTTATTTCAGCAGCCCTAGCGCCGATTGACGTAATAGGTAGTGCGGAAATTTGAATTCTTCCCAAACAATTTAATTTCGAAGGAGGATATTGCGGACGTGATTTGTCGACTATCAACAGTGTTACAGACGTCAGTGCGTTGTGCTTTTCCTCAGTTGATTCGAATAATGAACCTACCGTCATGTTAGATGTATGGGCAATACAGTACAATCGGTAACCACTCCAATCGACTGAAATGATCATGTTTATCCAACACTATACACTGTACACTATGCATACTAAAGCGGACGACTTCGAAATCGGGCTAGCTGGGTCAATCTTGAAGATCTTATTGCTCGATCTGTAGGCGTCCACTTAGTTGCACTGTCTTTCGGGCCAGTCAGCACCAGTTCTGCTGTGTTACTTAAATTTATATGAATGCCATGACACCAATGCGTCCAGAATATGTTAAATCTAATTCTCCACACTACTATAAACTCAACGTATGTTGAGTCTACTTGCAGGACAACTGTAATGATAACCAAAGGCTTGTATGAACGTTTTTGTAGCACCATTGTCTGTAAGGATATAGAACATATTGGAGCCTCACACCGTGTGTTCTACAGAGTACATTCGTTTCATTATACCGAATCACGTGAGTGACAGTTCATGTAGTCATTTGCATCACTTGTGTCAGTGTAGTGTTTCGTCATTCGTTTAATGCCAATTGGGTTTTTGGAAAGATTTTAGACGGCATTTAGTTGATACGTACACCCCAGATTTTTTCAACAGATGTGCTCGTTGTAATTGAAACGTGAATATCGGCTCTCACGTGGATCTATTTCGATTGCTCTCACCTCCGACTCATCTATGCGTTCGGTTACGCTTTGTTCTCTTCATCAATTGATCGTGCGCTCAGACTTTGGTGTTGAATTTTTTTTCCAGGTGTTTTGTGATTTCTTGCTGCCAGACGATTTACGGGAACAGGTGAAATTCCCAGGTTGACAAATTACGCAAGTTTAGATCAATCGGCTGACCTCCCTTCGATAGCCACATGGCAATAAACTCATTCGCCTTGAAATACACCAAGTGGCTGGTTAGACTAGTTCATAATATACCATGCATATGTGTTAGTACCCTGCGGCTTTTCCTTCGATTACTACAGCCGTTTCTACTAGGAATTTATGCACATATATATACTTCTTTGCATCCGGAAATCACTGTCTGTAAATTGCAACTTGCTTTTTATTGCGCTGTGTACGTTTACAGCGCATAGTTAAATAAAATGAAAGAATGAACACTATTCGAAAGCACCAACACTTGAAATCATTCTTGCTGCAAGTTTCGTAGATTTTCTTCCTGTTGGGCTTGTTTAAGGCAGTACCGTCGATTACAGTCGTCAAATGTGTACGGCATGACGAATCATTATCCCCATGATTTCCATGACTATACTTAGGTTAAAATTCGTGTCCACTGGCTGTACTGATTTGCATAGTGTGGAAATCTGCTCAAGTTCTAATTCACATCCAAACTAAGAATTCAAAAGTCGTGTTCTCAGTAGAACACAAAGGATTAATTTCCTAACATTTTTGCTATGGAACATTCATTTGTCCCAGGTCCGCATAGCATCTTCTGTTCCGTCACTGTTGTCACGCACAGGTTTCATGCATTGGGAAGTTAATTCAGGTTCACTTTTATTCTGATAACGTTGGTACAATGGAATCTGCTGCACATTTTACATCTACATACAGTGTATGCTTTATACGCATTTTTTGCTCTTGTGACTGGGACTCAAATCTCACCTATCTCTCATTACGTTTGGGCATGTTTTAACCGATCAACAACATATTTAGATTCGATGTAGCTGGTCAGATTTCGGGGTCATCGGCGTAACTGTTCAGCAATGACGAGGTGGAATATTCCTCGTGCAGCTCAAGTCTTGGCTGCAGCTGTGACTGCTGTTTCGTTTTGAGCAGCCTGGTGGTTTGCAACCCACGCCTCGTCAAACGTATTGAGACGTAAACACTGATGGCGTAGCTTTTTTTAACTTGCACTTGCACTTACAAACCTGATGGAGGAATTTATTCGACTCAAGAGTATGACCAACAGGTTACGCCTACACTACGTGCTACACTAACGTCTTCGACACCCGACTTGTTTACACATTTAACAATGTTATTACTCAGTCTGCATTCGTTCACTCGATGAAGTGGAGTTACATTCTTAGTCCATGTTTGATTGTCCGGGCTGTAAAGTTGAATATGAATTTACATTTGTCCATTTCCACACAGCTGCTTAGAACGACAATCTGTTTGTTTCCCTTGTTCTCTTCGCAGTTCCCTTCTTACTCGTCTCATTTCACGTGCTACCGGATCTGACTTCCCTATCTGTCACCTGCTGCTCCTACTGTGTTGTCGACTCCATTCTCCATTTAGTCGTCAATGAGGACTACAACATCCGCGTCTTTTCCATCCTGCTTGTCCGCGTCACGCTCCACCCGCACCAAATCAACTTCCTGTTGCGTACAGTCACCAACTGCAAAGCCTGACCTCTATGCTGCCTCAACCGCCGGGCTCTCCTACATCGCCCGCTCGGTCCTCACTAACCGTTCAGCACTCGATACCCTGGGCTCGGTCCCGTCTTCGACCACGCACCGGGATGCTCCAACAGTCACAGACGATGTTCCTGGATCCGTCATGCCACAGCTAGTCCGTTTTTCATCCGATACAGACAACACCGATTATCGTCCTCTACAGTGTGGGTTTCTTCCGACTCGCCCTTAACCTGTTCATCAGCTTAGACACCGGTGATACTTCAGGTCTTTCAACGTTTGTTTTTCTGTGTTGCATGAGGTAGTATATAGCATAATGAAAGTTATTCTGGTCTGTTATTGGCTTTTGACAGGTTTGTAGCAATTAGGCCTAGTCTATTTTGCGGTCCCTAATATTGTAATTCTTCGGATACTGGAATAGTGGGGGAATTTATGGGTTGAAAACTTGATCCCGCTCACATTTATTGGGCAACTTGCCGGTTAACGCTAACTGTGATCATGTAAAACCTACATATCACCACATAAGAAGAGTGAAGTAATCCTAAGTATTATATAATGAGAAATAAAATATATGATTTAGAGATGTCATAAAGTTACATAGTAAAAACCTATAGAACCGTATAAATAAATAAGACTATAATGAAATAATATAGCAAATACAGTGTGATGTATACAAAGTTGATAATTAACAGAGAAGGAGGATACAATAGTAAGAATAAGGGGATAACATGCAGAGAGCGAGGAGGACTGAACAAATTTATAAAGTATAAGAGATAAAAACGAAAAATAAACTAAACACGATCATCCGCAAACAAATAATGTTCAACTGAGAAAACGTATCAAAGTAGGATACACGGAAGTAACGAGAAATAGATATACAACTAATTTAGACGTATTTAAGTAAGTAGAATATCATAAAATGCACACGCATAAAAGAAATAAGAGATGTCTGACAAAGGTGACCATATAGAAGATCAACAAGACTAAAAGGTACAGTTCATAAGATATAGAGATAAGAAATAAGAATGTAGTGGATCGAACAAGAAAGGAAAGTGTTAAAAGTATGAGTCCGTCTTCACACCAATCTGGCGTCTGTTGCATCACGCAATCGATGCCGTCCAACGGATTAGTAGAAATTTATTATACTATGCCTTGCCCCTTGTACAGACCGGTTCTTGAAGTTGCAATGACGTTCGGTGCGTATGAATTATCTGTAAAAACGACATTTTAGTGCGAGGTTGACTATAAAGTTGAAATAGTTTGGCATAAACTACCTATCATCTGGCATCGTATCAGGCCTGTCAACGGTCTTCTTGTTGGTTACGTCTTCACTACAACGGTAACCAGATGCATTGCCTGTCTTTGGTTCGCCCTGCAGTGGCGCAGTGGTGAGGAATTGAGGCAACGCACTTATTTAAGCTTCAGGGGCTATTCAGGTAATTGTTTTGTCCCAGCAATCTTATTCCATCACTTAAGTTGTAAGTTCACACAACAGTCAGTCCGGTAACATTTGCTCTAACGAATGGCCTCCAGTGAACGCGCCGGCATAGCGACTGTGATTTCACCGAATTCTTTAGGTTGAAGTTTTCGCTACATGTGTATGATCTGACTAGCTTTGAAAGTTAACTGTTTTAGGACTAAGCAGTAGTTTGTGGTTTGATTAATTCTGACGAACCTAAAACCTGGACTGAAGGGGACTTAGTGTTAGTATTTTGATCTGTAGTTTTTAAAGAACTGTCGACCGAATTTGTTTTGATTACTTTGGATTCGTATATGAATTATTACAATTGAATTGTAATACAAATTGGCCTGTACTACCTACACATCGTTTGCAAGTAATGTTGTGTTTGGCTAAAAATACAACGGTCCAGTGTTTCCAAACTACGCATTTGGATGAGTCATGTAATAGGTTAGCACTCGTATAATCCGTCGTTCTTTTCCGGGGTCTTTTTTTTTTAGTCGTTTGGTCAACTGCTGCAAGTATTACCGTTTGTCCAAGCCTTTCGGTCGAATGTATGCTCAACACCGAAACTGAAATTACCCTTCTGTCCAAAGCACACGTGATTCTGATCTTTTCCCGTTGTCTTGTGAGTCAGCCTCTCACTTTCTCTATCGGGTTTTTCCTCAATCACTTGGTGCCGTTACATCCATCTCCTTTTAGCACAAGACTGTCGTAGTTCATTGTGTCACTAAGTCGATATCGTTTGCACTATCCTCAACACATAGGCCATCCCTAAATCAGTGTAGTCGATACTGCAGTTGTTCCTCAGACCAAGAAGCGAAAACGAATTTTGTTCTTCTGTTGGTGTTGTAAGAGCAACATTGTTTGTATCGGACCTGTTAGGTTCAAATTCCTGAACACCGTCCTTCAACCTCTTTTTTTCGATTACCGGGTTGCTAATGGTACTCTTGCTGCGTACTTTGAGAAACCGTTGATATGCCTCTCGTTCTCATTGACTAGGATGTAAGCTCATTCTTTCACCCTGTACACTCCCATTTCGTAGGCGAACTAGTTTTCCGCACATATGGACAAATGTGTATGATGTGCATAATGGGTGCCACGACAGCGTGCGTAACAGCATTCCCATCACTGGCTTCTGCCTACGGTTACTGAGTTTTCTGTCTCTAGCCAGCAACACCCAGAGTATTTTAGATTGCATCCTGGAAGAATTGATAAGGGTCACTACTGGTGTTATTTTCTTGATAGGCTAGAGCATCGTAGTATCTTTTGCAAGCAACTCAAATGGACAAACATACCCGTAGCATATGAGAGCCATCTTGACCGGTGCGGTGAAATCTTCCTACTGCCGGATTATCCATTTGTTTGTAGCATGCCTCGTTGAACTCTCTTGCTTTACATGTGGTGCTTTCGCGACATAGAGGCAGTGCTCCTCAGGAATCGACCTAATCGAGAATTGCATCGTCATCTGGTTGATTGCCTCTTTCTGATGCACTCACATTTGTCTATCGGAAAGGGGCAATATTTTTTATACTACTTTCAATTTTATCAACGCCACATTTTTTCCCCGTTATGTGCAGATCATTCCGATTTCTCCGTTTTCGCGCCGATTTGTGAGTCGCGTTCATAAGCTCATTCTAATCCAGCTTGTGGCGTTTTGAATTCCTCCTCACTCACTCACTGCTCACGATACCATCTGTCCCTTACGATATTCACTTTAACCAATCGTTTTCATACCGAGCCGTGTGTGCGTTTTGTGTTCGTCTACCCTTCCCTCTTTCCTGTGCATTCAACTGTTTCTTCCATTCACTCACACAGTCGTGCTTTGTATGAGTGTGTGCGCGCGCTATCCTGGGACTACTGCTCCTTACCTGTGGCTTATCTCTACCACATTGACATTCTTTCTCGCATATGGGTTTTATTCTTCACCACTCTGAAATAAGTGCGTGGGTGTGGTTGGAAACCTACACAGGGTAGAACAAGCGCGCGTTGAATACAATGATACAATTTACAAAGTTCATTATATCAATGCGAAAGACTTAATTGCATGCTTTTCAAGATAACTTGTAAAGTACTTCAACTCTCATCCATCCCTAAACTCCTTTGCTAACCTCTTTTCGTTTATAGCACTAGATGAAGACAACTTTTAACTTGACTGAAATATATTACACTATTGCTTGCGAAACACACTTTCTTATGGTATTGTTTTAAGAAGCTGTTTGAAATAGTTCTGTAATATTTGCATTGTTTCTTTCTGAGCTTACAAGGTGCTGTCACACGGTGTCCTCAAAACAATATAAATATAACCCGCGTAGTAAATTACCTAGTTGTACTGCCGATTTATTATTAGCAGGCCGATTTGGTTATCGAACGAAAGTTGGTACCCTAATTTCGGAACCTCTGTATATTTATCATTCAAGCATGTTGCTCCATTTTAATTGTTTCAGCCGGGTGTACTGCCCAGAGCCACACTGGCTGTCCCTGGAAATATCGGAATCCGGGCACCGAATTCAACCATTGTGTTGCCCGCACTCCGGCGGCGGCGTTCACGCGTGCTCGTCAAACCAAAATCAGTTGTAGCCGCTGCTGCTGACGCTGAAAATACTCCTAACTGTCTGGTCCCGGTAGTCGATGTGCCACAAACGGAGAAAGTCAACCCTCCTGTATCGTCGACTTGTTCCAATCCTGTCTGCTTTTCAACACAGGCAGCTGTATCCAGCACTATCATGTCTTTCAAACCCGATGACTCATCTCAGGTGAAGGTTTCGTATAGAACTACACGTTTGGTTAAAATAATCCTCGTTGTGTTCGAAGCGAAGCAGGTCGATGTTTTGTTTCCACTCGTCGTAATATACGCTACTGGTCCGTTTTTTGTGTACATGTCAGAAACCTGTCGTTGTTCACAACACCACCTGAGACCAACCTCAGTTTGTTTCTCCTAACTTTCCGACCATTGATGCCGGTCGGTAAATGTCGTTCTGTCAATGCTCCCTTATGCTAAGAGGTCAGTAAATCCGAGCAGGCAACTGGTTTCTCTGTTTACTTAATGCGTGGCAACATCTTTTGCTATTGGTATGGCATGTTTCGTGGTAACGACTTAGCATCGTTTCGTCTTGCATGTTGAGCGCGATTTCCATAAACTGCTGATGAGGTTGACGCACAAAATATCTTCATAAATTTTCTGTTTTGTTGGAGTATAGTTTCTTGTCAAGAGTCTGTTCTGACTCATCCTTAGTGACAGAATCAAACGCTTACATGATTCAATAAAATAGGAATCTAAATTTGGAGGAGTTTGTAGTCTTTAGCTACCTTCTATATTTTCTCCCGATCTTTGTCGGCTTCTGTCTAAGTTTCATTACATTTGACAGTACGTTGGATGCTGTTTCAGAACAAGCCCACGGAGCTGTACCTTATACGCGTCATACAGTAACGTTCTATTCACCACCGTTTTTATGAACACCTTCCCTTAAGGCCATCTATTTCATTTCTCTAACTAACCAGTGTTTCGTGCAAACGAGACACATCATTATCAAACGTGTTTTGAAATATTCAAACGGAAATTAATTTCAAGTTGAACATCACCCACAATTGATCGCAGCTGTCGCATTCCCATAGACTTTCCAGTCGGCCCCTTTCGAAAAGAAGCACTAGACTCGAGTTTCGCTCTCATTGAGTCTGAGCTCACATAGTGCATATCTTGCCACTGCCGGGACTAGAACTCCGGCCATTCTATTCATGAGGCAACCGTGTTTACCACTGCGCCATTGACCTCACATTAGGCACGACCGAATTATCATATGTGAACGCTCAACCACTTTCGCTTGTGAGTAATGATCAGGTTGCCCGATCGCCTCGAGAGGAGACACAGTTACTGTCTGTTAACTCCAATCGATGACCCCTCGACTAGGACTTCTCTCCAAGTTGAAATCACAGAAATCATTGACTTGTCGAGCGGTATTTTGATTGTTGATGAGTAGTAGGGATTTTTCTTCATCTAGCGTTTGATGATTGGCGATGGTGGTACAAGATGTTTTCCAGTGGTCTGTTTCCTTTTCGACGCTATATCTTATAGAACAAACCTGACCTTCGGCCCTAAAATCTATACAGTTATACACATCTCTCCAGCGTTTGATCCTCACACTTCACTTAGACATGTGATCATCACAATCCTTCTGTACCGTTCGACAAAACGTTGCTCAGCGAGTTAGCATGCACTTAACCTATATTCCTTGTTTCTTTTCTTTGTTTTTCAGTTACACGTAGAACATACCCATCCGGATTTATCTCCTGTTGTTTCCGAACCGATCTGTCCAAGTTTCGATGGACAGCCATCGGCGCCCAACAAACTTCTCTCGACCTCTTCTAGTCCGTCCACAAGCGCAGTACTTACCACTATGGAAACATTGAAAGAATCGAAAATAACATCTTGCCTGTCTGAAACCCTTAGTCCCACCCCCGACTCCAATTCCAACCTGATGGTCACCGACATGCATAACGGTGTTGACCAATTTGTCGAGTACGTTCCGTATATCTGGTTATTTTATCGATTATGATTACTTCTTTGCTTTCCGATTTAATTTTTCACACGTTTTGTTCCGGGTTCTGTTGGAAGCACACGCATTCTTGTGCGATCACTCCTACTCCTAGTTAGTACGGATCGGAAAGTTGCTATTTGTGGTATTGGTACACTAAGTGGCACGTTGATAAATTATTGTAATTATATGGTAGAAACTAGCAGAATCACGACAGTCTAGAGAGCATCGTTACTGTGACTACCACGAATGCCAACACTCCACCAACTGCGATGCACCGCAGTCGTAAGGAGCGTTTCCGATCTGCCTGATAAGTAGTCACGTGATTTTCATTCCGCGGCCCACGACTTCCTCCAATCATCAGCATCCATATACAACGGTGCCGGAACCAGTAAACAAGGTGTGTGGTCCGACCGACGCAAGCTGTACATTTTTCTTGTCCTGTTCACCAATGCCGAAACTGGAACTTATTCACGTACATGCCGCTTAATCCACATTCTGTCAAGGAGACATGGGTGTTACACACATCATTTGAAAACCGTCCTTGTTCTTCGCGTGCGTGCCATTGCTTCAAACTGGTCGTGAAGGATGACAATGACTTTATCTTCTATTTCCCTCTGTCCACCACCCGAAGGTTGTCATAGTAATAACGGGCAATTTTATGTCTGATTACACGGACACTCGTGGGGAAAGCCACCCGAGGTGGTTGAAACGTTGAGTATTACAACTTGCTCGTAATGTTGTGTTCTTCGCAATCCGTTTATTCAAAAGACGCTTGAACAGAGTTAATTTCAGTGGCGCCGTCCTTCCTACTCACCTTCTGGTTCCCATAGTCCGCTGATTATTTTTAATCACGTGACGTTGATGCACCATCTGAAAAGTATAATTTAGCTGGCTAAACCCATGTGAAAACTAAACTCATCGAAAGTGGATTTCTGCCGTAATTCAAGGGCTAAGCCATGTTGGAGTTGTTGATCTATCGAGTGGATTGCATCTTCGCTGCGCACTCCATGATCTTTGCACATTCAGTTGATTCGCCGACTATCATATTGATTCGGGCTGGAGCTGATATAGTCAGCGCAGCGGTTGTAAGTGCATTTACGCATTTGGTTTCTGTCTGCAGTCGAATCTGGGTCTTCTGTCCGGCAAATTCTGTTAATATCAGTTCCAGACTGTAAACCCACTTCAGTTTTGTCTTTACGTCCGCCTGTGTTGCTACCGCTTGTAGCGATTCAACCGTCTCTTTCGGCATTTGTAAAAACGTTCTAGATTTTTCTCCCCAATTTATTGTCATGTGGCACACTAGGTGACATCTGGATTGCACATTTAGATTGTTCACGCCCAGACAACAGTAGTGACACTAACCAAGAATGATTCCACTACTGTAGATTGGTAGTCTGATGTACGTACCACTAAGCCAACCTGTTAGATCTTAGTATTAATCATCGACGCATTATCGTCGATGATGTTAATGTTCAATTTTTGCACGCACGCTTAACAGGGTTGCGATCTAGTTTATTTAAACGCGTACATGCAACACGCAAAGACCTTTGCAGTTTCTCTTCGGAAGGTTGTATGTACGTGTATTTGATTTATTTCTGCGTCACTAATTTGTTTCAGTTTTATTTCCATTGAGTCGGTCTTGTATCTGTTGTAAACCCTCGAAAGGATACGCTGGTTCGTCCTCGATATAGCAGTGCGCTTGACAAAAATCGGATTCTCCTCCTGGTAATAATTAACACGGAAAATCTCGGTCCCGAAAATACCGCGACTGTCCCCGTAATTTGCTCCCAAGACAAACCAAAAGACGCGTGCAAAAAACAGCTTGTTCCATCCAGAAACGTGTGCGACAATGAGAAAATTACCAAGGTTGTCATGGTGATCTAATACATTTTCGAATCAGAAAATAGAAGGACAGTTACCGAAAAAATAGTTAGGGTCACTAAGCCACCAATGAGCATAGCGGAATAAAGGTCGGACAGGTAAAAATAACCAAGGTTACCTCTCGACCGTTCTGGACAGTTCCGCTCATTCTGATTGGATTAATCGTTTTTCTCGAGGACGGAGGCGGTTTTGGACGAAAAAATGGACTCCTTAACATTATTTGATCTAGTCTTGTGTAGTTGATCATTGGCTCCTGTAGTGTTCTTGTGAAAGTAGATTTGTCGATTATCTCTGGATTGATCGATCTTTTGTGGCACTCGTGAGATAGACATTGTTTGCTAGTCTATAGTTGCCATCGGCTGAGACATTGAATTCAGGTTGGAGTCGATTCTACAATGTGAACTCTCCGTTAGTCTTACTTGGAGGTTTGTATTATTCATATGGGTTGTGCTGTCACGTACGTTACGTATGCCTTTATGTGTGTGTTCTTTTCGTTCATACAGGCATTCAGCTGCTACTTTGAACTCAGCAGATCAACACAGCACGCGATCCCCGTCCTCACAACCGTGCGACTCTCCAGTTCTAAACACTTTCAAATCTGCTGTCCGAGAATCCTCCTCCACTGCTTCTTCCCCCATGCCCTCCTCAACTGGTTCTACATGTTCAAGCCCCCAATCCTCGTCCAGTCCGCCTGCAGATCAGCGCAATACCTGCCCAATTGTCACCACGTCAACCACCAATTGCACCCGAACGCCATTAGTTAAAGTACACAACGGAATCCACGAGCATGGAGAGCTGCATACATCCATGCAGCGTTTGGGCGTTTCGTGCCCATCAACGGCAACGGGGGAAGCAGACGAAGACCAGGTCTCTCCTGCCTTGATAGCTACCGGGCTGCTTCCCGTATCTCGTATGGACCGTCGGTCCACACCTACTGTGCCTCCGCCATTGTTGCACCACGGTCCAGATGATCATCGCATATTAACACACGTGCTTGATGGTCACGTGATCTACGAGAGCAACAGACCTTTCCCGGTGCGTGATCTCCGTTGGCTCTGTTTTTATCTGCGGCATTCGATCTTCCGACCTGCTTATAAAAAGAGTGTTGCCACACCATCCGAGTTTAATGCCAACTCAAACGCATGAAACAAAAATAAGCCGCAGTAACAAAAACAGAAAGACATAGAATAAAGCACCTGTGCTAGTTTCGCGCTGCTTAGGATGTCTATATTTGTATTCGAATTCCTTTTGCACCCAAAAGGTGAAATGCACATAATGATAGCTAATGAAAACGGCGATAGCCAGTGTGACAGTTTTCTCCCACTGTCGTTTCCAGCCTACACTCGTAACTCATCTACCCGGTCATATTTTTCGTATTTTAAACTCTGCAACCATCGTCGTCATTTTTAGCTTTGTGCTTTTCCCATTGGTTCACGAAGTAACAGAGTAGTATATCTAAATATGTAGAGCAGTGTATAGAACTGAATGGAGAAAAGAGGAAACAGAAAGAACAAAGTAACGATACATGTGCATGAAATAGTATGATTCACTAACTTCGCGAACGCAGACCTGTCACTCACTGCGACACCGTGCCATGTTAAGGAGCGCTTCTAGCAAGCGTTGTGGATAATCGTGAACTCCGCAACCAAGTAGTTGGCACCTACTAACCATGCTCATCGGGACAGTCAAAGCTTTCATTGCTCGTGACGACGTCTTGTTTCTCCCAACCGTCAGCTGTCGTACTAAACTGCCCGGTGCATCAGGCGCTCCGTCGCCATATGGACTGTCTGACCCGACCAGCGGTTCAGTGTGACCTGCATGTTCTCCCAAAAAAACAAGTATGACAATGTCTTCTGCACTGGCAATATCACTCAGCCTTCTACCTGGCAAAAGAGGTAATCCAAGGTTCTCAGGTGCCTCTTCTAGAATATAGTTCAGTTGAACGCCGCTTGAAGTGAAAAGGCGCGCGCGATAGTTGCCGACGAACACATGCTTTGCATTCAGATTGACTGTGTAAATTCTTCATTTAACTGACATGCTGGGATCCCTCTGCGATGGAGCTAGTCCTAGAGAGCATATTTGACGGCAGCATTTAGCTCCAAATATACCACGACCGTCGGCTGATAAAGAGAGTACCGATGCTCCGGTGTCTCTCGGAAGGTCGAATTATGATCAACACACCCGCAAATATGTTGAAAACTGGTCAATTTTTCTTTCTTTCTGATTCTCTGTGTTTCTGTGATATCGTGAGCACCCTAGATGCGACAGGAAGGGGGCTAATACTGCCGTGGTTACCAAATGCTACTCAAGCACTTTGTTCGAAAACAGTAGACTTCTGATAAGCAGCAATTACGATTCACCTCTTCAGTCACCTATATAGAACGGAGGAGTGTGGTCAGTGCAGAGAACAACCTCTCTTCAAAGGTGTTGAAGAAAGAAGGTCCGGACCTGAAGCATTATTACGTCTTAACTAATTGAAAATCCCCGTGGAACTCGTATAAAACAATTTTTTGCCGGCGGACAGAACTGTTTCCGATGAATTCTAATCTTTGGCTAGTACAATTATTGTCAAATCACGTAACGGTAATGAAAAGTATTGATCGAAAACAGTGCGAAGACAATGCGATGGGGTAAAACACAAACACGATTTCGTTGTGGCTAGGCGTTCAAGCGAGGTCGACTTTAGGAAGTCAGTGTTAATTGTAATAAGTTGGTGCGGGACGGGATCGAAATATCGCTTGGATTGAGTGTGTGTTCGGCCATGGGAATCCCAAGGTGTGAACGAACTGTGTTTGAATACGCAAATCCGGGTGACGTAATCGGATTGCTACCGCCTCGGCTGTAGACAGGACGCGCCACTTCATCTTTCAAGACGTGGTGGCCGGGGCACGGTAGGCGATGTGAAACACCCTCTCCCTGTCTGTGTATGGGTCAGTCAACCAGCTGGGCCAGATTCGATGAGTTAATGTTCTTTGCTATTCCGTAGTGAAGCCACCGCCGAGCAGTGTTCACCAATTCTTTCCGATAAACGTCTAGTGGTGCAGATCTTTTTCTTATCAGTTGCGTTTATTGGGGCTTGCATTGGTCTCTCTTGCATGTTTCTAGTAAATTTCTTGGGATAGCCATTACTGGAAAGGATATCCTGTAACATGTTTAGCCCCAATTATATCGTGTCTTCTGCACAAATTCTTTTTGCCCTATTATTCAAGCAATGTACAGGGCTCCGTTTGAGATTAATCGGCATATATCTACGCTTCCATAGGTGTGTGCCGATTGATCTCAAACGGGACCCTGCACGTTACTTGACTAATAGAACAAAAAGAATCTGTACGGAAGTTAACGTAGATTTGGAACAACTCGAAACATCAACAAGTCAGATTCCGAATGAACAACTTATTTAGCCGCCAGACCGCTTTGCGAAATGTCATGAGTAAATCCTTCATATATGATGGGCTGCCTGGCTTTAGTGCTACATGAACACGCAAAGATTGGTCCGAACTCTACCTTGGCCTTTGTTCCAGTAACGACTTACTGTATAAAAGTGGTGGCTTTTCAATCGCGTTTTTTGTGTTAGGTTTGATTGAATTCCATAAGCTATTTTGTTGCTTTTTGCTGATCGAGCACACAGTTTAGCGTTCCCCTGTACGCATCTAATAAAACCGAGACGTGGGTTATCTACGACCGTGTGTTGACGTGTATTATCTTAGACTCTTTTCTACTGGTCTAGCTCTTCTGGGTCCGCGAACTGTTCTGATTGCTTGAGACTGGTTACTGTCATTTGACTTCGTTGTTCCTGGATCTGCTTGTAGATGACAACGACTAGGAGACGAAGACTGCGGAATGATGTTCATTGAAGTGGTGGGTTTCTAGTGAAAATTATTTTGCACCACTCGAATGTATTTTGTGTAATGGAGAAGTGAACGTTTTTTTCTGTTAGCAGCGAGACTCATTATCCTCCATATTCAATATTATGTACATTCATTAAAGATCTGATGCTTTGCTCTCTCTGCTTAAGTGACAAATATCTTGTGTCCCGTCTTTGCATCCTCTATCGTCATCCACATATGTTTCAGGTCAGAAATGGCATGGCTGTGGTGGAAGCCGCTTTGTTGCAGCAGTGCGTACGAGAACAGGCGGAAACGACAATCGGGAAATCACTGGCGAAGGCAACGCGAACTCAACCAATGGACTCGGAACCTATGGTAAACGGACACGAACCGATGCAAATGGATGAGGAAGTGCTGATTAAACTGTCCGCCGATTCACCAGGCAGCGGCGAATCAAACCAGTCAACGCGTATCAGTAGAAAACCATCAAGGACATACTCATCCTCGTCAAACTCACCGTCTAACTTGCGATGCAATCACGGTCCACCCTTAAAACGTTCCCTCGAGCCTGGAAGTATGTCCGAATGTCCTATGATAAGTGAGTTTATTTCTGGTATTCGCCTATTTAATTGAAACTATGCAAACCAAGCATGTCTTTCGTCATTTTGCACAACACTACCCCGACGACAAGTCTGTAAGACAACCTCATTCTTTTCAATGTCTGTGAACAAGTCGACAACTATTCCCGCATTCATGAATACATACTGTTAGAAAACTGTGAACTGAATGGCATTTACGGAAACTGAGCCATGGACAAACGTATAAAATAATACCTGAGACGAAATTATACTGCCACGAGGATATTACTATGGCACGTGCAGATCGACATGATGGCCCAACAACAGATGACTACGCAATCGTCAGTTGCTTTGTGAATCACACATTTGATCGACAATGCAATTGGTGGATTGCGTTGTCAATCGTTTGGGAGCGAAATAACTGTCATATGGTTAAGCTCATGTGACGTGCACTTGTTGAAGTTGTGCTGTCCAAGGCAAGCCAGAAGACTGATTTTAAATGAGTAAAGCTTATAGGCTTTCGACGGTTGGCTCTACGTATTCCCTGCACCGTCTTACTGAGAAATTAGTACGCCTTGTCGACTTGAAAATAGTCCCAACTTCTGACTATGACAGTCGGCCAGTCTTTTCAGTACGGACTTAAATTGCCTCTACATAATAAGCATGCGTTTATCATAGTATGTCGACAGAAGGACACTTCCCCCTCTCAAAGGCCATGTTAACCAGATCCCCATATGTCCAAACTAAAGTATGTCCCACCAGTTGAACTAAATCATTACTGTTGGACTCAGTAAGTGTTGCTCTCAGTCTGTTTTATACGATGCCATGTTTATCACTGATTCCATTCATTGACGTATACTTCGCTCGTGTGTCTACACAGTTACGCAATTCGGATATACGTAATTGGAAAATTGTAATTTTCGTCGGTTGGAGCTTTTCGCTTTCGATAAGACTGCTCGTTGTTTCCTTCGCTTTGTTTGCACATGGTGGTTACTCCGCTCCCAAACGATTGACAACACAATCCACCGACTATAATGCCAACCAAATGTGTGATCCATAAGGGAACTGACGGCTACGTAACCAGCTGTTTTTGGGCCACTGTGTCGATCTGCACGTGCCATAGTAATATCTTCGTGGCAGTATAATTTCGTCTCAGGTATTTTCTTTTTTATACGTTTGTTCATAGCTCAGTTTCCATTTATGCCATTCAGTCCACAGTTTTCTAATAGTATGTATTCGTGAGTGACGGGAATAGTTGTCGACTTACTCGCAAGGAAAACATCGACACGGGTGACGTTATGGTATAATTTTGCTGAGGTGTTGTCGAAAGCCTATGACCATTATCCTGACTTGTATTCTTCAGCTTAATTTACTTTTCATTCATGTTCTCGTGTTTGTCGTAGCTAAAACAGTTAGGAACATTGGAATACAACGTCCTCTTTGAACGAAATGGTGCCGGATACAAACACTGAAGGGCGAGCAACACGCATGACATGTATCGAGATCTTGGTTCCTAACACACTACGGTCGGATTAATTGGCTCTACACGAACAGCACTACTTGTACTTCATTATGTTTTTTACTCGCCGAAACAGTCAGCTATAGCTTATAACGTTGACACTACTTGCATTTGATCGTAACGTTTGCACTCAGCCAACCGCTTTTGAAAAGACGCATCAGACCTGATCTTCACTTTTCTTAGGGTTCGTTTTTAGTGCGTATTATTTAGATGATCTGGATTTAAACCTCGGTTCACGTTCTCATAATGCAACCTTGTTGACCGTAACGTCGTCAACTTCATATTGGGCGTGGCCGAATTATCGTACTTAAACGTTCAGTCTGCCCGCTGCTCTCAACATGTGACACGGGTAGCTTGTGTTTTAATCCAGGTGATGACTGTCTACGAGTTATGTATATTCCGCAGGTCATTTATGAATTCAGCGAAGCTTTTGAGCTACAGTATGTAATTCCCAGTCATATTGAAATCGCGAAGCTTAACGGTTTTGCTAGACAAAGAACCGATTGGTCATAAATGATCAGGATTTTAGTCGAGGTAGCTAGTTTGTCCCGTAAGTTGACCAGACGTTTACATGGCTAGAACTGCATACTGGCGTGGCGTAGCACGAATAACTAATTCCACGATCTCTCTTCTTGATGTTGCGGAACGCTCGCTAAGTCGTCATCTGTTTTTAACGACGTCTGACTGCATACCAAAAATGTTCTTTTGTTTATAAATGAATAATAGGAAATTTTGGTTGATATGTGTCCGGCATTAGTCGCAATTGGTCACAGCCTTCGCATTTCACTAAACTTTTCCTTTCGAAAAGAAACAACCTGAGTTTTGCTCTTGTTAGAACGCGTTAGTAGTGTATGTGCCTAACACGGCCAGGACTAGAAGTCGGGCTACTCCTCTATGAGACAATTGTGTTAGCCACTGCGCTGTCGATCTCCGAAGAACAAAACTGACGTACGGTGCCAATCTCTGGAGGCAATTTGTCAAAATGTCCATGGGACTGCAGAAGCTGCGATCAAGTGTGACTGGTGTTCAATTTGTTAGCCGAAATATCTCATCATCTATCATCAGTCAAAATATCACTCAGCATTCTGATTAATTTCTGTCATTTCAATTTGAGGTACTCTGCTGGAGTTAGCAGGTCAGATACTACCTCTTCTGGGTACGACCTGGTAATCTGAGAACTGCTCACAAGCGAATTTGTGTGAGCGTTTGTAGGTGATATTCCGACCCTGTCTAATGTGAGGTCACTGACACGGGACTCAATATTGATTTGTTGTTAGAATCAGGTTTGCTACCTGTCGTATCGTGTGTTCTCATACGCTCTGAAACAAACAGCTTTTACGCTTCCAACGGTGTCACAGACAGTTGTCAAGGACAAATGTTGCGAAATGTTAACACATTGTCCATTCTGGTCGATCACATACATCAAACCAGTTTGTGTATATGGTAGGCGCAAATAAGTAGTCGATACTGCCTGGCCAGCAGTTGCGGTTTTCGATTACGCAACAGCACCATGCAAACGATGTTAATGGGTCAACCAAATGACGTGTTTAGCCATGGAGGACTCCAAGTCCCTGTTTAACTGTTGAGTTGCTAGTATTTGTTACGTTATCACGTCCACTATCCCTTGTATATTCCGGTCCGTCTTATCCTTACCTGTCACCGCAATTGCAGATGAACCGGAAAGTTAGATGAGAGGCAGAATTATCTGTTGGATCCCGACCTGAAACGTGGAAAAGAATATTGTAAGTGGAGAACAACTCAACAGCTGTAGGGCCGATCGCGGCCTTTTTGAAGGTCAAATTCAACCTATTTTGCCTTTTGAGAGCAATCACAGTTGAAATTGTGGTCACCTGTCGCTTACAATGAATCTCTGTAAACTTTTCTGGATAACCACTGATCAGCAAAGCGTTCTTCGAACACTCTTCTTCTCGGTTGATATTGTCATTACTACATATTAGTCGGCCTTGTGAAACAGGGTTTAGACTAAATCACATTTGTACGCCATCAGAGTAAACTAAGAAATTTTGAGCTATTAGTCACTCAATGTTGGCTTATGATACATAACACGTTGCACTATCATTTTGACGTCGAACGATCAAAATATCAGATCATCTTTGAAATATATCATTCTGTCAAGAAAAATGTTTATTTGGCGTGTAGTCCGCGTGGAATTTACGTTCAGCTACAAGCAAGTTTTTCATTTTTTTACACACGGTAACATGGTACATGATGACTGTGTCAGAACGCTCATGCTGTTCGAGCAAAAAAATATCGTGCATCCTCTTTCATTGCTTAATTGCTTCACAATGTTCCGGTGTTGTGCAACACTGTTGAGTTGTGGAAGGATTGGAAATTGCACTTTCTGATGACATTGGACATACTTCCTTTGGCTGCTTGTACAAGTTTTCACGCTGGACTTGCGATTGCAGTCTGTCGAACTTGTTTGGCGAGATTTCGAACTCCAACCTCAGCGATAATGTTTCCAGTTGTTGTCGAGGCAAGCAAGTTATGAGTGACTGTGTGAATCCGAGGATGCAGCGTGTAAAAACTGGGATCCAATGCTTAGCTACCATATCATAACAGAATTAAAATCTGTGCAGTCGGGATCACTATCTGTTGTATGCGCCCGTTCACGGCGAGTAAACGTGAAGTAACAGTTGTACGTCTTGTGCAAGCTTTCACCCTTATGGCCAGCCCAATATTCCGCTGCTCCCTGAATCTGTGTACAGATTTATTCAATAGTTAGACACTAATTGGACCTTTAATCAGGCTGTCCTCGAGGTAATAAGCAAACGCTGCTACGAAGTATTTGTGATGCGATTTTAAAGACGTTCGAAGAAACATAGGTACAGTCGCTCTTGCTTGCAACGAGAATTGACAGATTTGTTTTCCAAACAGGACAGTGTTACTTGCAATCTTTATGGATTTATCAACTGTATAGGGAACTGATATCAATCACAAAGGTGCATGTGTGATTGCAACTTTAGAAGTCTATTTGCTAGTTATACACATTAAACGGCATGTAATCTTGCCGTTTTCAAAATAGACTTAATCTTTTGCAGGGTATCGTGCTAACTGCGTTCCCCGCACACTGAGAACATTCTATATTGGCTAGTTATCAATTCCATGAACTACTTTCGTAATTTTGATTTGTAGTTTGATGAGCAAACAATTGGTTTTGACGTAACCACACAACTACAGTCCCGTGAGATGAAATTGGGTAACTGAGATAACCAGTAGCTTGATCGGATCACGAATACGTTCAGATAAGCGCCTGGTCGTGCGACCCACGTAACTAGTTCCACAGGAACAAGTAAATGAGTATACACAAAAAGAAGCCGCAGAAACGGGCACTTTATCCTTTAACCGTAAACACAATGCTGGAGTAGAGTTGAAACAGACACGTAATTTTGCAGCATAGAATGTTCTATTGATAACAGTGTTAAGTCTCCTAGTGATTGTTTCGGCAAGCGTATCCCCTTTGAATGGTAATGAGATAAATACTGCTTTCCTTT
>LOND01001014.1:60204-71508 GCA_014220965.1 Paragonimus kellicotti
TGAAACAAACAGCTTTTACGCTTCCAACGGTGATTTCTTTTCCAGTTGTCAAAGACAAATGTTGCGAAATGTTAACACATTGTCCATTCTGGTCGATCACATACATCAAACCAGTTTGTGTATATGGTAGGCGCAAATAAGTAGTCGATACTGCCTGGCCAGCAGTTGCGGTTTTCGATTACGCAACAGCACCATGCAAACGGTGTTAATGGGTCAACCAAATGACGTGTTTAGCCATGGAGGACTCCAAGTCCCTGTTTAACTGTTGAGTTGCTAGTATTTGTTACGTTATCACGTCCACTATCCCTTGTATATTCCGGTCCGTCTTATCCTTACCTGTCACCGCAATTGCAGATGAACCGGAAAGTTAGATGAGAGGCAGAATTATCTGTTGGATCCCGACCTGAAACGTGGAAAAGAATATTGTAAGTGGAGAACAACTCAACAGCTGTAGGGCCGATCGCGGCCTTTTTGAAGGTCAAATTCAACCTATTTTGCCTTTTGAGAGCAATCACAGTTGAAATTGTGGTCACCTGTCGCTTACAATGAATCTCTGTAAACTTTTCTGGATAACCACTGATCAGCAAAGCGTTCTTCGAACACTCTTCTTCTCGGTTGATATTGTCATTACTACATATTCGTCGGCCTTGTGAAACAGGGTTTAGACCAAAATCACATTTGTACGCCATCCGAGTAAACTAAGAAATTTTGAGCTATTAGAGTAACACTTCCAATTTGTTGGCTTAATGAGTACATACAACCGTTGCGACTATCATTTTGACGTCGAACGATCAAAATATCAAAACCGTGGGTTATCTTCAATCTCTTATTCACAAGAAACCATCATATTTGAGTGAGAAGAGTTCACAAATGTGCGAAGTTGACCAGACTGAACCTAATCGGTGAAACCTAATATTACCGTCGATACATTTTCTCTTGAAATGCACCTATCGATCGAATTCGAAATTTGTCCTTCAACCATTCCTTAGAAAATGTCACTTGAGATCGAGTCACACTGGTTACCCATTGCTACACCATCAACAACACGCGTGCCTGTTAAACTACATTAACCGAATATTATCAGTTGCATACGAAAATAATTTTCCAAGATACTTTTGTGATACATTTTTTGGCGAGAATCAAAGGTGTATTTAAAAAATCAGTAGTCCTCGTGAATAACAAAATAGCATCATAAGCAACTCACAAACTTTTCTTCAGTGTTTTGATCAGTGCAAAATAAATCTTTCACACATCGGGACTCCGAAACATTCACCAATTGGGGGTCGGGATTGCTTACAAATCGTCTGGTCTGTTTGTGATATCCTGAGTTGTCCATGGATATAATGGATCTCAGGGGGATACCGCTTTCGTGTAGTTTCGAAAAGCACCTCGTCTGTGATATGTATATCCCAGATGGTTTCGTTTGTTGGTTTTGTACCCCATGGCTGTATCAGTGTAATGAGAACGACTTAGATCATCTTCGAAATATATCATTTCTGTCAAAAAAAAATTTATTTGGCGTGTAGTCCGCGTGGAATTTACGTTCAGCTACAAGCAAGTTTTTCATTTTTTTACACACGGTAACATGGTACATGATGACTGTGTCAGAACGCTCATGCTGTTCGAGCAAAAAAATATCGTGCATCCTCTTTCATTGCTTAATTGCTTCACAATGTTCCGGTGTTGTGCAACACTGTTGAGTTATGGAAGGATTGGAAATTGCACTTTCTGATGACATTGGGCATACTTCCTTCAGCTGCTTGTACAATTTTTCACGCTGGACTTGCGGTTGCAGTCTGTCCAACTTGTTTTACGTGTGTGATCGGCGCCTTCTACCGGGGGTTTTCGCCTGCCACTCCTCGCCCGTTAATCCGATCCTGTTGAGCGATAGCTCGTCCGGTCGCTCGTGTTGTCCGCAATCTATCCACTGTGGGTTTTGACCGTATTCCGCGACCGTGTCGAGATATTCCCTTGAGTGTTGGAATAACGGCGCCCCCGATCAGGCCATCCGTCTTATTTTGCCTGCCGTGCCTCGCCCGTTGGTCCGATCCAGTCGAGCGATGACTCATCCGGTCGCCCACGTTGTCCCCGATCTGCTCGCTGTGGGCTTTTGGACGGACCTCCCCCGCGTTGAGGTATTCCGCCAAGTGTTGGAATACTCTCACCTCCGCTTGATAATCCACCACACTATGAGTGTAACTGCTTTTCGTCTGGCTGCTCCCCTTTGGCCTGTCTGACAGGGTTGAACCTGGAAGGACCGGAGTCCTAGTCAGCATAGCCCGCCGGATCGAAACAGCACACAAGCCCGACCACCTCGTCAAGGTAGCAGTATAGGTCGGGCCTGTGTACATATAGACCTTGAATAGCGTTGACGGAATCTCAAATTAATTGGTGGAACAGGCCAATCAGGGACGAGGAAGAAACACGAGCCAAGATTGAGTTTCAGAAAGTTATGGCGCGAAAAAAATATAATTCAAAATAAATAAATAAAAATTGTTCGAAGATATTTTGAAAGATAAGCCATCTGTGGAGAAAACAGACTTTTCTCAGTAGAGTCTACTGTGAGTACTTACTGTCTAACCGCGTCTGGTGTTCAGTCGGACGAGGCAGCAAGGGCTTGGGTATGGTAATGTGGGAAATAATACATAAACGGAGATTTGGTTGCAGGTTGTGGACACGGCCTTAGTTTTAATACAGGCTTTCACTAATTGTGTACCATTCCTTCCCGTCCTTTTAATTCGAGACCTGAGCCGTTTTTATCGTGGTATAACGTCTCGTAAAATCGTAAATCGTGCAATTAAGGCTCGGACGATGTTTGCCAACTTGCACCATCTGTGATCTTAGGCTTCGGTGAAAGCCTACCGTATGAGCAGTTATACCGCGAAGACACGAAACCCCGTTCATTCGCGCAGAGGATGTTTACATTATGTACGCTTTCAACCATTCGTGTTACATTACAGAAGTGAGTTGGACACACCATGTCGTTAGCCTGTCTTCCGGACGGCCAGATCTTGTCAACGACCCGGTGATCTCTGAATAAGTGCGGCTGACTCCGGTCGGTGTGAAGATATTGTCTACCTACACTTCGCAGAAGGATTTTATAGGGCCAAGTATCGAGTCTTTCCGGTTTAAGCCAAACCTCGTGGAATCACTGGGGAAATGCTACGTTGGTCGAGTGGTTAGTTATAAAGCATATCCTACAGTTAAAGGCCACGGCGAGTACTTCAGCAATCACCCAACACCCAGAAGTACACCAAAGAGATCAATGGTAGACTCCATACTTTTCCTTATATTCCCCAACGACGTCACCCTTATTAAACATTGTGGGTGTATGATAGTCGCAGTTGACATGAAAATCTGGTCCTCCATACTTGTTTCATCGGATGGAGGTTTACTTTGGCCGGATCTCGATAGACTTCAGCAACAGTCGGTAGAAAACCGCCTGCCTTTCGAACCAAACAAGCGCCTGGTTCGTCACGGTCGTCAAAGTACGACGAGAACACATTACGTTGCCTTCGTTCCTCTTGTTTCTATCACAACAGAGCGGTCGGGACAATCTTATACAGGAAAAGATAACGGTTCCCCCATAATAACGTAGTGCCGGCATATATAGCCAACGGTTCAGTGTACTCATTCAAAAGGAATCCAAATTCAAAATCCAGCTTCGCCCAAAGCAATTAAATCACAGCTTCGAGCCGTCTGAGTAAGTGGCAACGATGGCTCCTAGGCTAAAAGTTTTTTCACAGTCGTCGTACAAGGTAGACGACGTAAGCAAGTCGTCACAACGACGTCTGAAAGCTATCATGCTACGAGCGTGCGATGTTATAGGTATGTCAATACCCACCAGAAGTCGCCAGATTCCGCATGATTAACCGATTTTCACGTAGTTGTCCAATCGACAACAATGACATGACGGAGCGCAGCTGGAGGTTTGGACCTTGGAAATTATTCTACTATAGAGTAAGTGGCAGGTCACGCATATAAAAACCGACAAGCATATACGCACACAGTAGCCGACAGACAAACCACCATCGTTAGCGATTATTGATAATCTCTTAGAGAGTCATCACAGGGTGGATCTCACTAGAGACTTTCAGTTGTTTGCCAAATGATGAGCCTCGCTTTTTTGGTATGTTAACTCATTTACACCGATACAGAAAGAATTGTTTGTTGGTTCAACTTTGGCACACTGGCGGTGATAATGGTAGACTGGCGAATGGCACAGTTGTATGCCTTTCTCGTGTTCGCAGTTTCACACCTGACCCACTGTTTTCCTCTTTATAATCTATCCTTTTGTCGTACGAACTTGATACTAGGCAAATAACTTTGTTTGGCCGTAAAAACGTGTGCATTAACCTCTTTGTGATCTCATGAATGCTTCCACAATCCATCTTATTGTAAGCTCAAAATGCGTCTACACCTTTGTAGTCCAGTAGCCAGGTATATCTGCTCGAAGCGCAACGGTAGTTGAGCCGTTTAGCTTTAAGAGAAACACAGCGAACGATTAAAATCGATCACTGAAACGATGACCAAGCCGAATCATCGTGGCCAGGATATTACGGGAATGTTTCAATCGATGAAGATTGGCTCGACTACACATCCAGCTCTCGTTCCGAGGATCAAATAGGTTTATTCTAACAAAGAAACGTAACATTGGAAAAGTACACTGTCATTAGGAACAATAACACTGTGAGCAGATTGATGAGCTGCAAGAAGAGAAGTGGACCGCGACAATACCGGCTACAGTTTATACGCCAGTGGGGAGGCTACATTTTTTGAAGAAGAATGTAAGAGGAACAGGTCACGTGGATATATTCAATTTTTAAGATACCTCAGTACTTTGGTATTAAAGAATTCAGCTAAATGTGTGCACAAACTTGAAGTTGACCTGCACACACACACACACACACACACACATTGCAAAGCCAACGGATGAACTCAGAAATTCAGCTCAAATACAATTCAACTACAGAACTATGAGGGTCTGATTCTGAGAACTGACAGGACAAGTTTTGAAGTAATTCGCTATTCGCAGTTAAAATATTCATATCGTCAGCATCGTCGTTTACCATGTGGTTATGGAATCATAAGGTTTTACCCTTTTTACGGAGTGTATTTTGTTTTCTCCCCTTTGCACTATTAATTCTCTATGCCTTCTGAATTAATGTGAACCATCACAACTGTAATTTATCCTTAAATGTCGATGCATGCAGGAACTAGAAGTTCACATTCCTATTCCATTGACGTACCGTCAAAGATTTACTATTCGCAGTTAAATATTCATATCGTCAGCATCGTCGTTTACCATGTGGTTATGGAATCATAAGGTTTTACCCTTTTTACGGAGTGTATTTTGTTTTCTCCCCTTTGCACTATTAATTCTCTATGCCTTCTGAATTAATGTGAACCATCACAACCGTAATTTATCCTTGGAAAAACAATCCCATTGACACACATAGCCATAGTCTGAGAATGTAAAATCTGGGGAGTGTATTGGCCGCAGGTACCGTTTTCAGGAGCAGTTTTTCCCATAACACTAATTACCTGCCAGATCCACAACATGGTTCATGGGCTTTCTGCAAAGAAAGACTCGATTACATTCATCTTTGGGAGCAATAATTCTTTTAGTGGTTGAACAGTATCTTCTGTTTACAGATCACCCATCCCGTCATTCGGACGCTGACTTACCGATGGTCGTGATAACCCAGTACATCAGTTAGCTGCCATCTAACTCCCGTTTTCTAGATCGTTTCAAAGTTTCAAACCTGTGTGTGCTTACCGAAAATTTCGAAAACGTTCTTCTTGACCGTCTGCAGCTATTAGTCAAGAACTTCGTTATCTGCGCATGATACCAATAAGCAGCTTAGCGAAAAATCTGAACTTCATCCTGGCTCGGTCTAACGAGAGAAAATCTCAAACACTCTACTAGCTGAACTAGAAAGCCATGCCGGATTCCTTGAAATTTCACAATTGGATTCAGTTACCAACCCATATTCTTCTTTATTTCTGCCAAATATCGTTTTGTTTGCTGTCAACTGCCGGTTATGTTTTGTTGTTGAAGAGATTTTATCTTTGCGTACATTTGGTTGCAACCGGTTCGACTGTCGACTTATGATTCGTGAGAATTTCACAGATGAAAGGAAACTGAGAACGATTACGTACATCTGAATCTGCTTTGAACACTCGGAAGTGGTAAGAGAAATTGCCATATATTATCATTTTCAGAGGTTCAAGAATAATATGCTTAAAGATGGTGAACTGCTAAAGAAACATAGGTCGAAGGGAAACAATACAGCCCATCAAGTTGTTGGGTATTGTTCAGGTCGAGATTAAGTCTCCCTGGATATGTCGATGGTGCGTCGAGAACTGTCAGGTTTTTTTTAGCCCTTTTGAACGGCGGACAACGTGTTGTAATTTCTCAATAAGAGTGATGTGCTTTACGTAATAGGTACGGTCAGGTTTTGTATTTGGCCTAAGATGAGGTCGAATCACCCAGCTGAACATAATGAAAGTTCATTCTGAGTGAATCATCTCAAACACCGAATTCCTGTTTTTAGTCATCAATTCGAAACCACGAGTCAGGCCAAAACAGCTTAAAACAGTCGTTATTTTGTGCATCTGATGGCGTCCGTAAGTTATAAGGCAACCGTATCTTCCTGCGAAGTGTGCCTCATAACACCGATTTCAACCGGGTACGTTTTTTGTTGTTTTCAGGGACAACCACTTTGCTTGTGACATCTGAGGGACATCAAGCTGTACAACAACTTTTCAGCGTGAAGGTTTCTAGACTACTGCACATGTTTGAATAGCCCTTGATCTCTGTTAAGTCAGCTACATTGTTGTGAGTGTGATGTCAACTATATCTGCCATTCTGCTATCTTTTTAACCAGACAAATCGAGCGAGGAAACTACTCTGCGTTCCGATAAAACCACACCGCCTACTGTTCGCCTAGCAACGGTATCACCACCGTTCACTCGACCTCTGTCTGCTGGCAACAACGTCGACTCCCAGGCCTCCATCATCTTGTCAACCAAAGATGACTCTTCCCGAGTATGTCAGCCGGCTCCACTGCCGTATCGTTCGCCGACGGTTGCTCGCACGTCTCCTGGAGCTGTTTCTACTTGCACGGTTAGTTTGTCCATGTTTTTCGGTATTTCGCATTCTTGCTCAAATATCGGTTCATACTGTTGACTCATTTTCCTTGACCTCTACGCGTTTTGCAGGTTTGATATTATTCGAAGCATATGACAGATAATGTTTGACATTCGAACACATGTTCCTGCCAATTGTATTTTGGCCGTCTTACAGTATACAACCCTCGTCTTGCACAGTGTATCGTAGTGCAGATAACACAAAATTGTGTATAAACGATATGTTGATATATGCTGATCTTCAACGTTTTTTCCTGACTACGGCTACTACTACTATATCGTTTATTTTGAAGAGCAATATACACATCTTCGTTCAAGGGAAGAACAAACGGTGACACCAAAATTAAGCAACAGATATGTAAAAGGTGAATGTGAAAACAGGCTCTGTCAAATGTGGGACGCTGCATAGTTAGCAACACTGAACAGTTGACGAGTCCTCTCACAAGAGTAGCAAGCGTTAATAGTTCAGTCATCAAGTGAAAGTTACTTGTGTGGTACGAGACGAACGGGTTTAGACTACAAAAAATACATTAAAAAAAAAGAAAATAGAATAAATGCACAGTCTCACAAAATCAAAGGCTCTTCAGGGCACATGGGTGCTATCACAGTCAAGGCTCACGCATCGGGACAGAAAAATGTCCTTCATAATGAGACAACTGTCAGAGAGGTGGCAACAGTTAACGCCAGGTTCCCCGCATAAATGTGTCGTAGGTTTTCAGGGAACCTAGAACAGTCAGTAGACATAAATCCGTGACTGTGTAGGAAGGCAGTCCCAGTCGAAGAATAGCGCTAAATGAAGAGGGAAATATAATACCCTAGAAAATCAGAAGATGAATGAGGAAACAGAGTTCGCATACAGCCCATAAGTATGCAGGACCGATTGAGATGGCGGCATTATGATCGTTTATGGCGACTTACACCTTGCGATCTTGTCCAAGCAAGTTGGCTTCGGTGAGTCATCACCATAGCTGAGTTCAAGCACAACAGCAGCGCCGTCACGAACCGCGATCACATCGGGTTTGATGAACGAGCTCGTCGTTGGTACTCGCAACTCCTCGAAGACTGTATAGCCCAAGTTGCGCAGTCGCTTCGCCAGGTCTTTGGCCACGCGGTTGTGTCGAGCACAACGCACGTCATGGGTGATCCAGCATGATTGCAGAATATGAGCAAGGCTTTCTGGTTGACCGCAGTTGCCACGGCAGAGAACTGAGTGGTCACTTCGGCCACCTCGTGAATTTCGGACTTTGGTCCGCAAGAGATTACATCTGAGCTGGATGGCACGAATAAAGATTCTGGGGAAGATGCGGTCTGGATTGAACAGCCAACGATTAGAGAGTGGAGAGCGTGACACTTCCTGAAGACCACGGCCATCTAGCGAATGGTAGAGTTTATCCATCCACGCCGCGTGGGCTTCCTCCTTGTTCGTCACCACTACACCCTGAGCGCGTACCGGGACGTTCAATTCCCTCAAGATAAGGCCAAACGAATTATCTTTGACCACATTCCGCAGGAACTGGACATTGACTGGAGAGCAGTCTCTCCACTCGAGATTTGCGCGAGATGGGAATAGTGGTGGACAAACTCGGGATGCCCAGACCGCCCAAACGAATTGGGGTGTGGATGTAGCTAATTGGTGTGTCTTTAGGAAGGCGGAGCCACTGCCGAACAAACTGGCGAATCGTACAGTCCATAGCTTTGAGCGTGTTACGGTGGACTCGGCTCAACACTAATGAGTGATTCATCTTCGGGATCAGATGTTGTCTCAGGAGTTCAAGGCGTTGATGTGGCTTCAAAGGTGCTTTGGTGGTCTCTTCCAACATCGTATGAAGTTGCAGACGGTGATTCGTGAATGCTTTACCTTTCCAGGTGAACGGGATACCCAGATAGGTCACCGTGTCAGAGGCGCATAGTGAATGGATAGTGTCCGGGCCGAAGTGAATAGACTCATCAGAGATAGCGGTTGCGTTGTGTTTATGGTCACCGCGGATGACCATGAGCTTAGTCTTGTGCGTGTTGATCTTCAGCCCGGATAGTTCCAGGGCACTAGCGGTGGCTGCAAGCTTCTCGGAGAGACGCGTAGGATTCTCAGCCAGAAGGATCAGATCGTCGGCGTAGGCGAAACCGCTAACCAGTGTATCGTGGAACTGGTAGCCAAGCTCCGGTCGAGATAGAACCGTGATGTAATAGGAGTGGGGACAGTGGGTCACCCTGGTGAACACTACGCTGGGACCGGAGAGCGGAACCTTTGAGCATTGCGGAAGCATTCCGATACTACTGGGCACATAAAGTAAGCAGGTTTCGACCGGATTGGACCGGTAAGACCTTTCGAACGACTACATTGTTTTCATGTTCTGCTGAGGAACTCGATGTTCAGAGTTACTGATCGAGTTAGACGGAATATTTCACTCTCTTATTTGAACACATTTTCCAATTCAAATCTACAGACGTCATTTAGGTGGAACACATTTGGTCGGTAATTATCAACTGCAGACTGTGTCTCTCGATGCCTACTACTCTGCATTCGTTAAATGCCATCTTATTCTTACCCAGTTCAACTACATAAATTGTCCTCACATCACGCATAATGTTTTGCACTGCGCTGGGTATTCGTTGGGTGGGGAAAATTTCGGAGTCCAACTCATTCTTCAGCCGAATAGTTTGTTTCACATTTCTGTGAACTTATCCATGTTCATTGGTTGCTGGGAGACGATCGGCTGTATAGATCCCGTCGTTAATGCGAGGTAATGTGGACTCGTGAGGATGTCTATAAATGACGCAGTCAACCGGTCCTGATGCGATCACCATCTAATAGCACTTATAGTTTACAACTGCTTTCGTATTCTCAGCGGATATGTGCCTCCAGGTTACCTGTCGACGTACAACATGATACCGTCTCTTGAGGGCATTTTAATTGCCGTTACCGAACCATACAGAGAATCGGCGATAATTCTACCGAAGATAAAGACAAATCTTTGTTTAATCGGTATTGGGAGAACAATCCAGAACCAAATTCACCAATCGAGTCTCGTGGTTGAATCATATTATTCTCGGTGCTTGTGCATTTTTGGTTGCTCAATCCAGCTCAACACTACTCAATTTTTCTAGCCAATATGATGAACCACCACTATGATTGATCGTACCTTTTTAAGATGCTTCCCCGAGTACTCCCCGAATTAAGTTCAAATCTTGACTACACTACCGCCTTTACTTATTTTGTTGCCCGGTCTATTTGAACACTCTCTGATTTCAGATACGCCTGTTCTTGTTTGAATTCTAAGGTGTGTGATCCAGCTACAACAATCGGCAAATTTTGTGTTACTCTGTTTTAGGTTTGCCTACCAGAAATTACTTTACGTCCGACATCAGCGTTACCTGGGATTGAATGCCTCGCCAAAATTTTTCTTTGTTGTGGAGGTGTTGGTGGTATTGTAACGAGAATTGCCGCCCACATCCGTCTCTTAATCAGTTGCGTCTTGAGAATGTCAGTTCCAGGAAACCTGTTTTTCCAAACTGCGTGGTTCCCGGAGAGTTTTCCCGAGCACTCATCACACTAAATTGATTAGTACTGTCCAATTATATGTGTGAGATATCGTGCTGGCCTTAACCACGCACGTTGCTAATCCAACCCTTGCCTACCGATCCTGCTGCAGTTATTCTCTGTGATTTTGGTGCGTGGGCTGCATCACCGTTCGCTTCCGTCCTGAGGACAGTAAGCCGATTGGTCGCCTTTCCAGATCAGCCATAATATCTCTATTCCTTTTATCTGTTCCGTCTACCAGTTAGATACATCTCGCACTTTCTACCATTCATTCACACCCTGCTCACCTACCTGTCTGGTTAACAGGCGATTTGATCGAATCCAACAGGATAGTCTTCACTGATGAGTAGTCAGAGATTTGGGTAGTTTCAAGTTGGACATCACCCACGTTTGTACTCAGTTTTCATGTTCAGTCAAACCATCCAGTCAGCTTCTCGTCATTGTTGCCAATTCCGTAATCTGAGGATGTGGTTCTTGTAACTGGATTGTGCCAGTCCATATTGAATTATGCCTGGGAACTAATATGGTTAGATAAAATCCGACTTTTTCACGAGGTCGTTCTATACACACGGTTGGCGGCATCCGAAACGGATTAGCCTGTCACAGTGACCGAA
>LOND01001014.1:71796-83684 GCA_014220965.1 Paragonimus kellicotti
TTGCGAACTCTTCTAACAGAACAAAATTAAGTAAGAATTTAGGTTTCCTTGAGTTTCTCTGTATTCGGGCCCAAGCTTTCCAATATCTAACGTCACTTGTCGTGGCTCGCTAAACACGTTGCAGCACACAATGTTTATTTTGATGCCACTGAGTTGACACGGGCAGGTAACTGCCGAACATAAGCCTTCTCAGAAATTTGAAAAGATTACAATTCTGAGCTGAGGAATGCGTGTTTACTCATAATCAGTAGTGTGTAACCCTTCCTCGTTGCTTTTTCATGACAAGATAAACAAAAACCAAATATCTTGATATCCACCTTGGCAACTGCTACAACGCTTTGGAGAGTACGATTTGTGAATATGGTTTCTGGATCATTACCAGTTGACAAATGTACATACCTGTTATTGGTAAGAAGAAACTAATCCGGGGACTATTTCACGATTACAGCTTGTGGAATATTAAGAGGATAACGTTCGAAATCTTTAGGCCATCTACAGAGAGCATAGATTTACGACCGATAAATAGTGTAATTTCACTTATAAGGTCGAGATGCAAAGCACCAAGGGCGCGTCCCCTTACGTTCGTGAAGTACTTCGGGTCACTTTTGACTCCTGAAGTTTGATTATTTGACTATTATCAAACCGTTTGTCTCGTACTTATGTGTGGGCTTGATTATATAAAAGTTAAGGACGATATTGTCTAAAATGAGTTCGTACCTTTTGATTTCCGTTTAACTATGTATTAAAGTAGGCACGCTAGCCAAACAAGGCCAATATAATAGGAATCCATGTTGGGATATAGAGACAAATCTGATGGTTAGAAGATGCTTTAACATTACTCAACTGAGTAGACGTACTCCTGTCTTAAGTGGTATGCTTTTTGGATTAGTCATACGATACCTGTCAGACGGGTGGCAATCACCTGTTTTGTAACTAAGGCTAATTATTGTCTCCTACAGTTCTAGCGCCGTCACCGATAATTGCGTCTTAATTTCAAAAATACACAGGGGGAGAGATCGGGGTTTCTCTTCGCATGAAGTTCTTGTATTTGAATGTGCTTTGTGCTAAATTCGGAGATTCCGATCTAATGGTTGAGTGTATAGAAATGGCGTATGTGCATCCAGTCTCGATGTATGCATTGATCAGTTTGACAAAGCGTTCTTTTAGGTTCCTGACCACCTGTGATCTTGTCATCCGAGCTGTCACATATTCAGATATCTGAGTGCGCTTCCAGAGAAATAAAACGAGCATCCGTATTGCGCTTACCGGAAGGAATTTTATGTGGAAAAGATAACGCTTAAGGTACATGAAAAACTGTGAATCTTTTGGCAGGAATTGCAAGTTTCACATAGCAATTAATTCTTCAATGAACTCGTAACGAAACAAATTCTATACATGTGGAATGAAACGCTTGGGTTCGTTCGATAGTGTGAAAATCTTTTCTGCATTTGGAGCTATTGAGATAAAAACAGATGAGTTCCTTAATTGATCCCCTAATTTCCACTGTTTGACTATATCCCTGTATCATCCTAGTCTTTTTCTTATACTGCTTGTCTCCTTCGTCGAACAGGTCATTCCGGATGCGACCCATCCGTTGTCTCTCGGTTTTCGCTCATTCCCACCACCGTATGCGGTCGCCCCGCAACAGCCAGCCCCTCCGCCTCCAGGTCCCGTTCGACACTGGACACCGGACGACGTGGTTACTTTCGTACAGGGTACCCCCGGGTGTGGTGCTTACGCGTCGGCCTTTCTGACCAATGAAATCGACGGAGAAGCGTTATTGTTGTTAGCCAAAGACCAATTCATCCAACCTCCGATCGGTATGAAAATCGGCCCAGCGTTAAAATTGGCTGCACGGCTCGAATCTATTCGACACGCCAATTGACATGTATAACATACTTACCTTTATTCCCAGTGAACTTCCTCGTCGATGATTCCACTCACCTCTGTTTGTACATATGTGGCTGTTAACACTTCTGTTGCTCCCACAATCGTTCACTCCTTCATCCTCCTCCGATTCTTTTATGGATTTTATTTGTTCAGTTGGTTTTTCTATGCACAACTATTATGTATCTATTCGTTTGGCCTCTTCCTACGCCTCCATCGCCATTTTACAACCACATCTCAATTTCTAGTCGATGTTGGTCGTTTCGAATGTTTTTTTTGCGTTGAAAATATTCGGTCTGTTTGACTTCCGACTAATCACGTGGCATGGACATACGATTATTACGTGATTGAATAGTTTGATACGTTCACTCATTGATCGACAGGCAGTATGGTGCTTCAACCGTCTGATTCATTTTTCAAGAGTTTATTCGATGAGCCTAGTTACTTCGGTTTGGACACCATTCACGTTTGCTCACAGTTTGCGCTTTCACGCAAACTTCGACAACTTTCCTGGGGCACAGACAGTGATGCGTTTGTACATCAGAAACACGGTAAATACTCCCATGGATAGGTGGTGAACTTCTCATTAGAACTATTCGAAACTACAATAGTATGTTCGTCTTTTCGTCGTTTTTGATCTACGTCAGCATACTTGTTTCCTACTGCCGTTGTGCCTGAGGTCATTGGTGCAGTGGTTGACATGAATACCTCATAAGAGTGTCGACTGGAGTTCTGATCCCGATCGTGACAAGGCTGTGTACTGCCACTGATTTTCACAATGGAAAAACTCGGGCCCACAACTTCTTCATTAATCAGATATTTTCTTTGGGTCCCCCAATATCAATTTCTGTGTCAGGTTAGGACGTCTCAATAATGTTCTCTGAATTTGCCGCACATCCAGTTAAGAACTCGATCTCACATATAATGTATGTAGGTAAACAAGGCGGTTAGTTAGCTCGTATGGATTGTTAGATTTTATGCCTGATTGTTGTAAGGCGGAACGAAGCTGTTTCGCCTTCACTCATATGCCAATTTGGCGGAGACGATGACTCACCACGTCGTCTGCGCATACAGAGCGAGCGGTGGTACAAAGTGAGCACACAGTTGCCACCGTACGATATATGCACAACGCAAACGTAGCCAACCACGCGCTTCAAATCCCAACACGCTTTGCAGTTCAGTGATCTGTCGGTTCACTTGTGATCCAGTTGAACGGCCGGTATGTCATGCAGGCTGGTTTTCGATAGATTGTCTTCACAACTGAAAGTGAGACCAAACCACCCAGAGGTTGCTCCCCGCATCTATCTTGCACGTGGTCTTCCGCTTCTGAGCCAACCAATCAGGATACCTGCGTGCACGTCACCCGTGCGATGGCATTCGCGACCGGGGGATGTGAAGCAAATTCATAGAAAACCTTTGGAACATTCTGAAATAACATCGTCACGCAAAATTGATAACGTGACGCCCAGAAATGATATTGAGACATTTTGAAATGAAGAGGTGTAGTGCTTCTCTTGGGTTGGGTCGTCTGAAAAGTCCACGTGAATGTGCAAGCTGCATTCATATATGAATGTCGTTCAGCCCGCGTCGACAAAGTCCCCTACTGCCAGCTGCTGATGCTTGTCAATCGTGCGTTTCATTGGTCTTATTTGACAACAAACTAGTCATCTTCCGACAGTCGTCCTGACCGGAAATCACGACGTAAAATGTTGCTTTAAGTAGGATTTCAGAGTGCAGATCGTCCGTGGTCCAAATGCCAAGTGACGTGCCGCAGAAACCAACGGATTGTGAACGATTTAACGGTTGGACATGAAATAGCTCGACTGATAACCTTGAGCTGCAACCCTGGAATCTGGTCAAATTCTTTGCATCCATTTGTGCTACACGATATGACAAATGGCACAAGATTACCCCGACATTACCTCTAGTTGATTGCAGTCTTCGCATACACGTAAATTTCTCAACTGGATTGTTAAAATTAAGTGTTAGTTCGTTAAGTACATCTGATAGTCTGTGTTTTGGTACTGATTAAATGTTGAACCCTGATTGTACGTTTGTAGAGGAAGCGTTGACCTGTTGCAAGGCGCATCTAACTCGTTGCGGTCGGCCGTTACCTTATCATCGACTCGCATTGTTCAAACTTTTGATCGTCCAGAGAAAAGACAGCGATACGAAGTCAGCGTCGCGGAATTATACTCCATCACAGTGTGAGAAATAGGACCCACCAATCACGTTTTTACTACCATATGGTTGAAATGGTCAAACTACTGCGATGCTTTTGTACAGCCAATTTTAATAATTCATTCGACATTACTCCAAGGAACTGTACTCCATGTTTTCGCTCAGCAACTGAGTTCGTCAGGTTTGAATAAATGAGGATCTTCAAGGGTTATTTTAAAAGTTCATTGAGTTTCAGTTTGACTGTTACTTCAAAGCTCAGTTGGCTTGACCGCTGTGCTCATTGTGTGATTAGAATATATATTGATCTGACTGTTTTTAACTGGCACTTCTCACGTCATACAAAAGTAATAAAAGGCAGAGGGTTTGCGAAAGCATGTGATCCGTTTAAGAAGTTCTGTCATTCAGGTTGTCGACTAAAAAGAGGGTTTACGCTCGTCTAATCTAATAGTGTCGATGTGCTGCACAAATACGCTTGTCTAGCAAAAACGAATCTGATAGCCAGGTAGATAAAATATTCGACAACTTTAACACAGAGGGGAACAAGGTGGGATCCGGTTCGAGTTGAATCAAACGGTTAGACATGCGCAAAATTAGGATGAAATTAACCGTAGTTGACAGAATCAAGTACTGGTATTTTCTGCAACCTCCTAGCTACTGTCTCGTTGGTCAAGAATATGAATATTACTTAATTATCATCTAGTTCAGTTGAGATAGCTGTCAAACAGAACGGAGGTTGTGTTCTAAGTCCCCTTTCAACCAAGTCAGTACCGCGTCCGCAATTTTATTTCTACTTGTATGTGTTGTGACCGCAAAAGACGCTTGGCCTGCGAAGTTGTTTATTGCATGAAAAACCGTACAGGCTATGCTAAAACATAGGACCACGAACGCGTACACTCATTTGCACGGCTGACGTGTATTCACACACATTGGGCAGCAGTACATTGTCGTTCGCCCTGGTGGCACGTCCCCCATAGTGCGTACACACTATTCCAATAGTCGATTCTAGTCCATCGTCTTCCTGGCGTTGATACTTGCCCTTTAGTTCCCAATGTGCGCACTATACTATCCACAAACGAAGCTGGCTTTTATACAACATTTATACATCGACTACTCATCAGTAATATATACATCCGTCCTCGAAATGCACCGCAACAATCAGTACAGATTCTCTCTGACTGCTACATGTACTTTTAACCTCGACGACACCTATGCTACAGACCGGCAGTTTGGTTTTATTGCGGCATATCTTCATTGTAAATGTTGATAGGACAGCTCAGTGCGTCATTAGCTTAATCTGATCCAGTCAGTCCTGACCAAATTATAGCACGTGGGGAAAGGATAGATTGTCTCCAAGAGTCAGCTCGGAACCGTTGTCTACTTTTGGAAGTTTTATGCGTACGCAGTCAGCGAAAAGAACGGTTGCACCTACGTGATCTATACTTCAACTAACTGCCTGAATGGTACTACAGAGTTCCTGACACAATGCAACACAGTGCTTTTAATCGCTGGAGAACACATGAAAGAATATTGTGAAAAACAATAAAGACCAACCAGCTAAATCTTTATCAGTTTGACTAAGAATGAGTGATACACAACTCTTGGAAACTGCAAAGATGTAAGTAAGAATTCAAGGCAATAATGATTACGACAGAGAAGAGAATAGAATCTATATCTGTCAAAGTCAGAGTTAAACACTTACTATTCAAAAGTTTGATAAGAGATACTATTCTCAACAAGACGTCTTCCAAAAAACAAATCACTTAACATTATTGTAAAAGTGTGTCTTACCACCTAGCATTAACGAAGCAAAAAAGAAACAAAAACAACATCAAACCGTTCCAAAGCACAGCACAGCGGCACCATACACAACGTACGCATCTGCTTTTGTCTGGTTGCTCCCCTGTGGCCAATCTGACATGGTTGAACCTACACACACACACACGACACACACGGATACTATCAGTCAGTTTTCCTTTATTTTCTCATACTCATCTCTATGTCTAATCACACTTATTTGTCGCCAAACACGAGTGGTTCACATGAATGCCGAACTATTATATACCGACAATAAAAGGCAGAAGCAACTCCGAGGTTAAAGTTGAAGGTTGAGGAAGGATTATGGCTTAATTCACTAGACAGTTTTGTCTAAGCTAGGTTCTTTCGATGCCAAAGTGTGTTGTGCCTTGCAAACGGTTAAGTTACGAGGGGATGGTTGATGCAAAGCAGCTTATTTACAGCTGCCACTGCCTCACTTCATAGACAGCTCAGTCAAACTCCGGTGACCTCTACGTCAGAAAACCCGGTTAGCCACTATCTCTATTGTTTTCCCCAGCCACCGCTTCTGTGAGACACAAGAATCCGGGTCGTATGATGAACCCTACCTTCGGCAGCTAGCTTGCTGGTAATTCTCTTTTATTTTTTCTGTTAACTATAATTTGTCCGTCCCGTACCTCACGCTGGCTGGCTACAACATCGACAACGGGTGCTCGGAGTTGGAGTTGATTAGTTAATATTCTCGATACGTGGCTGAAGTGTCTTGATCGCACCTCGTTGAGGACTGAGCGGGCGAACTCGTTTGATCCTTTCTACCAAATTTCGTTTTTTTTATCCACATCGTTACTATTACGTTCGTTTTATTCGGGTGTGTTCGATTCAGTGTAGGCATCAATGTCACATAGCGCAAGATAGTTTACGTCATCCATGCTGAATGGCCATATTTCGCAACTGCAGAGTATCCCCGGTCTCACCATTGTCTCATATAAATGACTCGTGAACTACGAAGTAATGTTTATCTGTCGACTTAGAAGAAGACCTAGGTTAATGTGTTCCGTGGCTCCCACTGCTGCTGCAGCTTCGTGTGTACAAAGGCTGATCACCTGCTTCCATACTTTCATTATGTAACCTTAGATCTACGTAACCATTGCAGCCTTGTTTTTTTCCAATTTATATTTTGCCGTTGCAGAGTTCATCTCTAACCTCTTTGCAGTGTGCGATATACTGTCGAACACCATCTTCTGGTATTCAAAGTACAATCGTATGTCTCACTTCGCACAGGTGGTTCTACCTTTACAAAACAGACTACGACAATTCGGACAAGTAGCAGTAAAAAGTTGGATACCGGAGAGAAATTAAGCCGCCCACGGAGTGATCCGTCCAGTGACTTGGTCTTCTAGACCTTTTGGTTGATGGTTGTCCCATCTGCCTCACCGATAATTCCACTGATGTCTGGATGACTTGATTCGGAAGTGTGCGCTAGATTGATTAGTTTGCTAGTATTCTTTGATGGAATGACTACTTTCATTTTGCTGACTCACTCAACTTTGTGTTTTAACATTCAGGCTGCGTCTACGCTTCTTCGGAATAAGTCTCGTTGTATAAATTTCAATGCGAGTCATTCCGTTTGGTGTCTGGAAACCTTTCAAGTAGTCAGCGGTTGTTATCCCGACTGTCTAGTATGCCACATGCTACGATACATGCTGCGCAAGGCGATTTCACGATTTCAGTCCGGCATCATTTGAGATGTGCAAAATTTGAAATGTTAAACCCATTTTATTCGTTATCCATTGTTTGTCGCAGCTGTGGCTGGTTTCCCGACATCCGGCTGTTGTGTTTCGTGTGATCGTATTGTTGTACGATTCAGAACAAAGTGATAGCACATGTGCGTGATCTGAACCTGTCGGAGTTTTTCAGTATTATATGTTCAACTCGAGAAGACCGCATGAATTGGCAAACGTGGCACACCGGTGCCTTCGGTAGGATCGACAATATAGTTGAGCCACACTGTCTAAATCTAAGTCTCGTGTGGCTTGTTTTGAAGGAGGGCGTCCAAATGGGACAGTTATGCACACAGTGTTTAACAATAATTCCGGCAAACTGATCACATCACCATCAGCTACCAGGTCGCGCCACACCATTAAAGACTGTCATTCATTCTGGAGTAACCAGCTCGACACAGGCCATGTTGTTGTTCGTACTCGCTTTATTTTGTCATTCACTCAGAGAGCATTTGCTTGCAAAACAAAACACTCATGGGTTGCGGTATCGTAATTAGTGTGTTTAATGATCAAGATTCGCTAGAAGCACTCGACCGGTTTTCTGACTGTTGCCATTCCCTAGCTGTGCTTACCCTGTGAACTTCGACCACTGTTAAACTGCCTGGAGCACAACAGTGGAATGATCCAAACGAGCAGTTGACAGGAGTATCACTGGTTATGTGAACCACTTGCCAAGAGGTCTATTCCGAAAGAGCAAAGTAGATCATGCAGAACTAGATTTCTGCTGATTCAGCAATGTCGATCTGCGAACATGGGCAGTTCCGGACTAAGGTGCACATTTACGAAGGATGATAAGTGATCACGTAGCTCATTTGGACAAGCAAGCTAAAAGGATAGAGAAAAGGCATTTTCATTAAAGAATAGTCAAGTTCAGTCTCTTGTGGTCTTTGTCTGTACTGGTCGTCAACATGGTGTCAGTGAAGTCATGTACGAAAAAGATGCCACGAATGTAATGTTTGTCGCGGCGGCTCCGTAGCTGAACTGCACAATCTAAGAAACAATTCAACCGGCCTTAGTCAGCTCATTCAGCTGCGGATGATAGACCTCTATCAGAAACTGAAGCGGTTCTTAATTTTAACCTTCCGGAGCGTAATAACGCTTCAGATCCAGAAGTTCTTTTCCAAGCACTTTTGAAACATGGTCATCATCATAGACAGCAATACATCAGTGGTTCACACTGATGCTTAACTGCCACACAACCACGAAGGGAAAAAACCTATATAGGAAGAGAGAAGAAAAAAGGGGAGAGAAGAGGACCTAACTACTAAAATAGCTACGTCTATATTCAAACATACAACATCAAGGCGCCTACACCTTGCAAACAAACAACCGAGCTGTAAGTGAAAGTAAGGCGTCATCAGCAAGACGGCTTTCACTGCCCCGCATCATTAAGTGCACTCACTTCACAGACAACTCGGCCAAACAACGACAACATTCACGCCACTGAGCTCGATTAGCCGCCATCTCACCTAACGTCTCAAGCCACCGACTCTGTGAGTCGCGAGGGCCCCAGCCCGGGAGACGAACCCGATCTACAGTGACCAACCCCTTCGTGAACGATTTCATTTGTCTACGCCAGGTCATCATCTGTCCACCTCGCACCTTGCGCCAGTCGGCCGCAGCGTCGGCAAACAGTGCTCGGTGTGGCAAACGACTAGCTGGCATCCTTAGTACATGACCTAACCATCTAAGTCTGTGCAAATGTAGCGACTGAACAAAAGAACTCGTTTGACAATCAGTGCCAAACACCCGCTTCCTAACCTCCTCGTTGCTTACTCGCTGGTGCCACCCGATACGAGCGATTGAACGCAGACATCGGTGGTCAAATACCTGAAGACGGTTCACGTCCTCTACCCTGAGTGGCCAGGTTTCGCTGCCGTAAAGTAATACAGCCCTCACTGTTGTTTGATATACACGACCCTTAAGCTTTAGGGAAATACCTCTCTGTCGCCATAGGTGTCTTAGATTAGCGAACACCGCCCTAGCCTTGGAAATACGCGCTTCTATTTCATTCCCTACACCTCCGCCGCCACCGCTGATGCAGCTTCCCAGGTATACAAACCGGTCAACAACCTCCATGACTTCATTATCTAACATTAAATCTACGTAATCACAGCAATCTTGCAGAAGCACTTTGCATTTTGAGGCTGCAAAGCGCATTCCGAAGTACTTAGCAGAACGCGAAATAGCGTCCAGTGTTGTTTGTACCGCTTGATCGTAGCTGTCGCAATCACAGACTTTCCAGTCGGCCCCTTTCGAACTGCAGAAACACTAGACTCGAGTTTCGCTCTCATTAGAGCTCGTCAGTAGTGCGAGGTTATCGATTGGAGTTAACAGACAGTAACTGTGTCTCCTCTCGAGACGATCGGGCAACCTGATCATTACTCACAAGCGAAAGTGGTTGAGCGTTCACATATGATAATTCGGTCGTGCCTAATGTGAGGTCAATGGCGCAGTGGTAAACACGGTTGCCTCATGAAAGCGTGGCCGGAGTTCTAGTCCCGGCAGTGGCAAGGATATGCACTACTGACGAGCTCTAATGAGAGCGAAACTCGAGTCTAGTGCTTCTTTTCGAAAGGGGCCGACTGGAAAGTCTATGGGAATGCGACAGCTGCGATCAATTGTGGGTGATGTTCAACTTGAATATGTAGATAATCTGCAGACCATGTTGAATCGATTAAATGCCATGGTTGGCCTGGATGGTATGCACTTTGCGTTGTTACAATATTGGATTGGCACCAGCCGTGTTTTTGTTTTCTCGTACAAGCTGCTTCAGACTGTCGGTCGCTACATCTATGTGGGTAGTGTCATCTCAGCATTTCATGGCATTTGGTGAGCGAGTGTCCGCGTGGACGACGAAAGCAGAGTGCGTTCACCAATCTTCATATTTTACGGCGTCTCCAAAACTCCCATTTGTCGATCTCATACATGGTTCACAGTTCGTGCGTGCGCTCTGTTTTGCTGTATGGTTCAGAGAGCAGTCTTGTTTCTGCGGAAGATGCATATAGGCTATCGATTTCAACCACCATTTCCTTCGGGCTAGTTAGCCAGCATCAAATATGCTGAGTTTTTGAGAAGCGCGGAAGTCGGTTGGCTCAAAGCCCACAATGTTGATGATAATGATGGTCAGGATTAGCTTACTCTATCATCGCTATGCATGGAGCGGCACACGTCGTCAGAGTTTTGCCTGTTCGTGGCTGGAATGCGTGCATACTTCTCTTTTGTCCGCTCATGCTTTTCTGACGGTTAGCTGGTGTGTGATAGGCTGCTCCAGTTGATTATCGTAACCAGTAGTCTTGCTTTTTTCTTTCTCTGCGATCCCTTTTCATTACACGTTGGAATTGTTTACTGTATTTTACCTTCTGAGGTCACACGGGGGCTTGATCGCGTTAGGTTGTACAGACTTCGACAAGGGTATCTTAAATGATTATGTTCCGTGGCTAGCGTTAGATATGTTGGTTTGGTTTGCACTAAACCAGCTCTTTCTCTTCACTTTAGAAGGTGGGCACCCATCCTTCACCATGCACCTTTTCTGCATTTGGAAGCTATTGAGATAAAAACAGATGAGTTTCCTTAATTGATCCCCTAATTTTCCACTGTTTGACTATATCCCTGTATCATCCTAGTCTTTTTCCTATACTGCTTGTCGCTTTCGTCGAACAGGTCATTCCGGATGCGACCCATCCGTTGTCTCTCGGTTTTCGCTCATTCCCACCACCGTATGCGGTCGCCCCGCAACAGCCAGCCCCTCCGCCTCCAGGTCCCGTTCGACACTGGACACCGGACGACGTGGTTACTTTCGTACAGGGTACCCCCGGGTGTGGTGCTTACGCGTCGGCCTTTCTGACCAATGAAATCGACGGAGAAGCGTTATTGTTGTTAGCCAAAGACCAATTCATCCAACCTCCGATCGGTATGAAAATCGGACCAGCGTTAAAATTGGCTGCACGGCTCGAATCTATTCGACACGCCAATTGACATGTACAACCTACTTACCTTTATTCCCAGTGAACTTCCTCGTCGATGATTCCACTCACCTCTGTTTGTACATATGTGGCTGTTAACACTTCTGTTGCTCCCACAATCGTTCACTCCTTCATCCTCCTCCGATTCTTTTATGGATTTTATTTGTTCAGTTGGTTTTTCTATGCACAACTATTATGTATCTATTCGTTTGGCCTCTTCCTACGCCTCCATCGCCATTTTACAACCACATCTCAATTTCTAGTCGATGTTGGTCGTTTCGAATGTTTTTTTGCGTTGAAA
>LOND01001015.1:38731-49644 GCA_014220965.1 Paragonimus kellicotti
CCCTGTTGACAACAGACGATTTTATTGAGTAAAATGTCTCGAAGTAAACTACCTAGTAGAGTTTCTGTCGGAATTGAACTTCATCACCAGTTGCTCGCGACTGTCACATTCAGGTATGCTACAGCTTTTAAGCATTTCGGTTTGAAAATTTGGTAGCGTCCAATATGAGGACGGTGGCTCTGAGCCCAAAACGGTTGACCTATGTATACGTGGTGAGAAGGCAATGTACCAGCGGCTGTCCCGCGCAATCTACTGCGGTATACTGTCTACAGCAGTCATTCAGAAAGGAAGGCTCGAGATGAAACACTCCCCACTTCCTGCAAAATCATTGTAATTCTTGGCCTGATTTCTTACTCTTAAGTATTCAGTATGTGAGGTCAATAAATCATCACCTCTCCGACAAAACTGAGAAGGTGGGTTTGTTTATGGTAGGCATATTACTCAAAGATTCACACCCATATGCTTAAGGCAGTCAGTGTCCCTGTTTTGTTCGGCCGGCGAACATTAATGTATATAGTTGTTCAACTTTACCAGTAAATTTCTCCGTATTTCAGTACTAGCCGTTAAACAGTTCCAATTTCAACCATTTTGCAATATCGCTCGCCTTATATCCCTGATAACTTCAGTTGTACGCCCAGCGTGAATATCTGTACGGTACCATGGTGTATAAAGTGCATGACTTCCCATCCACGCCATTTATTCAGTTGTATTCCATTTATGTGCAAATGCGGAGGCCCCACGAACCTAACCAACCTTTAATACTTCAACGGCTGACGGTCCAGTCTTTGGCAGGATGCAGGTGGCCCGTGGTATTAGAAATTATTTTGACTGGTCAAGAAGGTTAGTAGCTTCTACCTGGAAGCTTAATTATGATGACGATTTGTAGCCAAGAAAACAATTATCCTCCATCGAAACCACAAATTATGTGCATCTCCCCAGAGCAGTCCACCTGCGACGCCCTCCTTCTTTGGGACGGCTACTGTTTGTAAGGCACGCATGGGAAAAATGAACTACCTACAGTGACACGCCCAGGGTTGTTGTACCACACAGTCATTTCGCGCTCCCTAAAAAATTAAATGGTGAACTTGAGAATAAATGAGACTCACGAAATTGAAAGGTAATGAACGTCACGTATAAATTCGTTTTAATATATCATGTATATCATGTCAATATATTATATATGCCCGACAAAATGATGCTGCAGAACAAGAATGTGTTGAAACTCAACCGGTCCGTTCAACAGGCAAAAGTCTATTAGGCTAGAGGAACACAACAGCTCCAGCTTCCTTTAACAGCGAGCTGTATTGTTGATTTAGATGAGTCTTCAGGCGTCTTTGCGGACGTTCCAATGCGCTTATAAGGTGAAATCTTTGTCGTCCGGTTCATCCAGTCTGATATCTTCAGAGGGATCAGGTGGACAAACGTAAGTAAACTCACTGTACCCGTCGAAAGGTAAAATGCTGCAAGTGATGCTGACGCGCGTTTTTTGGCATGCAAGCAGTTGGCGAATCGCCCGCTGACTAGTCCAAGTGAACGTCTGTGGCAGACGTTGAATGGAACCACCTTTCCAGGTTCATCGGAAAACAGGAAGTAATGGCTAAAATCGACCGACCTGACGAGGTTGGATGATGAATAACGTGCGTCTACCGGATGATATATGTTGTAACTTCTAGTTACCAATTGGACATCCGGACATGTCTCGGGTTTGGGTATATTTAAAGCGGAATATTTGCGGCTCGGCATCGCACGGCCGACTGTCCGTCTTCATGGTTTCCTTGCAGTATCCAGAAAATAATCCTTCATGAGATGACTTTGTTCACTTTAGTTGCATATTACTTTTAGGTGGATTAATGGGAAAGCCAAAAGTTATGACGTCAGTCTTTGCACGTTCAACTCTCTTGCTGAAGGAAGCAAAGATGCTTTTGAAGGTAACCGCAATTGTGAGATTGCTGCAATTCTGCGATCCTGCCATTAAATGACACAGCGCTTTATACTGACGGTTACGGTTGATTGGGGCAGGAGGCTGGAGTTGTGGACCCACCAATGTGCGAATTGACAGACCATACTACGTACTTTATGAATGGGGACACAACCTCAACAAATAAAAATGATTACAAACAAGATTTACTTTACGGTTGCTAACTACAGCCTGAATGAGTGTTGGTGCAAGGAAGCTAAGTGGAACGGTAAACCGGGCCTCTGCATAGGCTTTGTATGCTATCCTCAGCAAAAACGTTGCATACGTAGCTGCAATAAGACGATTACATGAGGACAGCTCACCTTGTACTAAGCTGTTTTCAAAATGCGATTAAAGGTTTCCCGTATCAGTTGTCTAGTTAATGCAGGAATAAAACAGAACATTTTCGTGATGTACATATCAAGATCCGCAATCTCACGACAGTCGCGCCCGTGAATGCTTGCATATCAAACTCAAACATTAACAGTTCGCTGTTGGTACATACGTTTTGAGCGGCGTTGGCCATATTTTCCCGAAAGTTGATTTCTTTCTCCCTTCTTGGAGGGCGCGCGCGATGCCTTTCAAATCGAACAGTGACAACCGTTCCGGAGGGTTTTCTGGTGCCCCAAAACAGACGCTATGTCAGACCCACTTTACATTACAGGCTTTAGCTCGCGTTTATTTCCAATGTACGGAGTTGCAATGAACCTATCCAGAACATTTGCTGCGTGCTGTCTCATACGAACGGTTGGTGCGCCGTGATGGAATACATACCTCTTAAGTCGGTTACTTCACTCAAGGTTGGTCTTCAGTTTGTTGGATTGGACTCATGGACTAGGACGTTTAACGACATGATCGTGCACCAACTCAGCTGCGGTCATGATCGAGTAGCCATTTCTCCTGAAAACGTGACACCGCATTCTGCAACAAGCGTCATGAGGACCAAGTCATCGATAATAACAGCGGTTAATCCACTAGGCACTTCGCGCACCTCTGAATTTATTCTTACCCCTTTTGAATTTTGAACACTAGTAACAAGTTTAAGACATTCGCAAGGGTTTATAAGAAAGCGGTTCATCTCATAGCGCGTTCTGATTTCCGGCGGATCTCACGAACTGAAATTACATACACGTCCTCCATGTCAATTTTGTGGTAATTCTGGAATCCTGAGTAAATGGGAACTCTGCGGCTCTCAAGTGTAGCTCCGAATGTTGCAGTATAGTGTGATTTAGCATCAGAAAGATAGTGATTATTACTGACCTGGTGAATAAACAACTTTGGGCATGGATTAATTCTTAAATTGGTATGAATCTGCACGTTATTTGTACGTTCAAATATCAACGTACAACATTTATTTCCTGATATATAACATGCAAACGACCACAAAACAGCTATCGAACGGTGGAATTTATCGAATTGGAGGCTCGCGTAATCGACGGCAATTCGTTGTGCAGGGTACAGCGTGTGCGAATGTTGAAAAGGATGATACGGGATTTGGTCACAGAACCGGTAGGTTGAAAGCGGTATGCAGAACCATCCAACTGAACACACAAATTCGTAGGAGGGGTTTGTTAGGCAGCTTTTGCCAGAGAGGGGCACGACAAAGTGGACTATGTGTGTATAAAGGTCGGCAAAACGAGTGCCTCTCTATCATTCACTAGTCTCTCCCGCTGGTGTTTTCTTTGACTGGGCCAGGCACGTAGCCACTGGGGAACCCGTAAGCAGAGGAAGAAGCTCAAGTTGTTTGGCGGGCGAGATGATTGGCATCGTTGTAATAGCGTGCAGTGTGCCGCCATTTTGTTTGACCACATATACTCCCTTCCGCTTCCTTTCAGGTCCTCGAACAGGCGGGCTGGTCGCGTCCGTGCACCGGGCTGAGGAAGATGACCAACCAGAGCCCGAGGTCAGCGGTCAGTGAACGTGAGGCCACTTTTGATTGGTGGTTTGTTTCCGGACTGTGGGACCCCCTATATATATGGACAAGGACACGATGTGAATGAATCTGTTTCGGTATCTGTGTTGTGTCAATACATGTTTCTCCTTGACTTGTGACTTTTCGTTTATTCGTGAGGCAGACCTTATTGTGCTTATATTGCGAACGTTGGACATTGTGTGCACTGTAACTGTGATTGACTCATTGGAATATTACATTGTTAGTGTCACAATATTGTAATCAACGAAGCAGACATTCGGCTTCCGTTACATGCCATACGCCGGAACTAATCTTGTGCAAAGTGAAGACACTGTGGGACGGCGTTTTTCTAAAACAGGGATTAAGGCAACAGTTTTACAAAAGGACACAACACAGACAGGCATTAACCAAAGTACAGTAAGAAAGGCATGTGAATTGTAAAACTGGAAATTGAAATGAGAAAAGCAGCATGGCAGCACGCTGTTTCATAAGACTATAGTATCCTATTGGGCAGACGGCTGCACACACAGTATCCAGTGTTCGCCATCAGAGCACAAGAAGGTCTGTCTCACGAAACAGAAAAGCCACAAGTCAGCGGGCAATTGTGCTAACACCACAGGGATGCCGAAGAAAGTTCGAATCACACTGTGTCCTTGCTTATGTACATTGTGGGTCTCAATGTCCAAGGATAAAGCACCAACCAGAGGTGGTATCACTTTCTTTATCAGCTTCTTCAGGTTCTGGTTGGTCGTCCTACTCACTCCGCTGTAAAAAAGCTGCCAACCCGCGTGTTCGGGTACCTAAAAGGAAACAACATGGCGATACACTGCATGTCATTAAAACAAATTCCTCCAGTTAAAATCACTAGCTGCAATGCCTCTGGCTGTCCTCCCTCTAGCAGTTCACTTCACTCCTCTGCTTCTTCCAACTCATCGCCAGCAATCGGTCGATCTCGTCCTGCGGCATTCGGCTTCAACTAGTTGGAGGGCATTAGAGCCCAGACCGCTTGTCGTTGACTTTACGCTTGGTACAGGCGTATTCCGAACTAATCTCGCGCACGGTGTATGGTCTTTTCCATTTGTGGAACAAGTTTAGGGGAATTCTAGTGTCCGGCACTTCAACACTCAGCCAAACGTCATCATCAGGTAGTAGAAGGCTGTCATATGCCACCTTATTTTATTAATCCTTTTGTCCACTCCAGGCAGTTCGCAGGCATCCACGTGCAAACGTATATGCCTTCATCAGTTTGTCACGTAACTGTATGCAGTGAATCCGAGTCAGAGGGTTGTCTGGCGGCAATCTGGAAACAAGTAAATCGGGTGGCAGCCGCCTTTTCCTTCTGGTTAACAGATAATGGGGCGCTTGTACCGAAGAGTGAATACTAGCATGTTATGCAAACGGTTGATGAAGTATGGCTTCCCCTCGAGATCTTTTTCCAACTCACAACTGTCTTTGGAAGAGATTTCGACGTGCGACTGACGCGTTCACCGGCCCTACTGCCCTGTGGACAGTAAACGGTTGTCTTTGTATTCTTCAAACTCGATATCCTACAAAGTTCATGCATCGACGCACTTTCGAACTTTGATTCTCGGTCAGAGTGGAATTGAGGCGTAGCATCCCAACGCAATATCCAATGCTCAGAGATTAATCCTGCTGTAGTCGTAGTAGTAGTACTCCTGAAACTAACACGGTCTTGCACCACTTGTTAAGATGATATACCATCGCTAGGGTATATCTATTTCCCCAGCTGGTCTCCGATAGTGATCCAGCAATATCAACTTCCACTTTCGTTCGCACACCCGGCCGACGTACTACGTAACCGTGCATACTGATGTTTTTCGGGACTTTTAATTTGTGCACACAGGCTACAATTATTGCACAGGTTTCTGACATCCTTTCGTTGGCTGGGCCATGAGAAACGCAGCCTCCCAACGGCTTCTACCTTGGTCTCGTCCAGGTTTCCCGAATTCTCGTGAAGTTCTTTCGTGACCATACAAACCGCTGATCCGAGACCTATAATCTGGCTCTCATGCTCCGGGCCGTGATGGTAGTAGAGAAGATCATCGGCAATATAGAGATGACGCCACATTCAAAACAAACAGCGCTCCTCCCAACTACATCCTGCCACCTCTCTGGTGTTCGGAAGAGGCTTATTCATTTTAACCGAATACATATCATCTGCAGAGCCGCATAGTTGCCCTGAATGGCAGCCCACCGACTACCTTCCCCTGATCTGGCGGTGATCCTCATGGAATAGCCCCCATGCATGAAGAGTGATCTCCGTGAAAACGATTTGGTCTTTTAAACAACGCTTCGGCCTTTCCCTGATCTGGCGGTGATCCTCATGGAATAGCCCCCATGCATGAAGAGTGATCTCCGTGAAAACGATTTGGTCTTTTAAACAACGCTTCGGCTTTCCGGTGGCGTGAACCAGGTTCGAGTTCGCGGTCACAGTCACACTTGTGAAAATTCTTGCCAGTCGCCAACTTGTTTCTTCGGACCTTTGAAATCTATCAACCACTGAAGAGATGAGTGATATCGTTCGAACCAAGAAACGCCTTCCGAGGAGATAATGACGAAGTGTTTGATAAAGTGCACCAGGGTGAGCTTCTTCTTCCTAGTGGTACAATAGTTCTCCACACCTTTGTTGAGGCTTCCGTCCTCATAAGCAATGACACGTTCTACATCGTTTGTCTAATTTCGGCGGTGTAGTCCGCTTGGTGGCTGCACTGGTGTCAATGTATAAGATGAAAAAATGTGCACTCACCTTGGTACCCGGAAGCGCTAGAATGGGGGTAGCGCACAACGCATTTTTCTTCTGGTCGATCAACTGATTAAACTCCTCGGACCACTCAAACAAACTACTTTTCTCCGCCAACGTTTTCGAGGGTTTAGACCATTGACTCATGCTGGTTCTCGTTGATCCCTTTTACAGGATTGTTGTTGGAACACCTACTTTGGAAAAACGCTGTCTTCCGGTTTTCTCGCGTTTCTCCAAAGTAGATACGTAGGTGTAATGGACAGTTAGAGCAAAGTTGGCAGGCTTGGATGTTACAGTGTGAACGTTAGCTTTGCTGAATGTGACAAAAATTAGCAGTGTTCCCAACGGATGTGTAATGATCCTCTCCTGGTGCGATGGAGGGGATTTCTACAGTTGGCTGTACGTCAGAACTCCAATTGCAGACTGATTAAGGGAAATTTTATTTGAACATTCATTTCGCAGATCCCAAAAAATTTATTACCGGTAGGCTGTACATACTCCCGCTACCCTAAGAGGCTAGTACATACGGAACCTTGATGGCTTCGAGGCGACCCACTCCTCACGTATCTTCTTCTTTCTGAAGGCCTCGCAAAGACATTCTTCAAATTTGCGGACAAAAACAATCTGTAAGGTCACGAGAAGGTAGGCAAGACATGGCCCTGGTTCCTTGCGGGGCAGATTTTTCCTCTCTCACAAGGTGGTGACCAATAGTATATGTTACCACCAGTCGCTCTTATGACAGCGAGTGGTAGAGGCATTATGAATGGGGACACAACCTCAACAAATAAAAATGATTACAAACAAGATTTACTTTACGGTTGCTAACTACAGCCTGAATGAGTGTTGGTGCAAGGAAGCTAAGTGGAACGGTAAACCGGGCCTCTGCATAGGCTTTGTATGCTATCCTCAGCAAAAACGTTTCATACGTAGCTGCAATAAGACGATTACATGAGGACAGCTCACCTTGTACTAAGCTGTTTTCAAAATGCGATTAAAGGTTTCCAGTATCAGTTGTCTAGGTAATGCAGGAATAAAACAGAACATTTTCGTGATGTACATATCAAGATCCGCAATCTCACGACAGTCGCGCCCGTGAATGCTTGCATATCAAACTCAAACATTAACAGTTCGCTGTTGGTACATACGTTTTGAGCGGCGTTGGCCATATTTTCCCGAAAGTTGATTTCTTTCTCCCTTCTTGAAGGGCGCGCGCGATGCCTTTCAAATCGAACACTGACAACTGTTCCGGAGGGTTTTCTGGTGCCCCAAAACAGACGCTATGTCAGACCCACTTTACATTACAGGCTTTAGCTCGCGTTTATTTCCAATGTACGGAGTTGCAATGAACCTATCCAGAACATTTGCTGCGTGCTGTCTCATACGAACGGTTGGTGCGCCGTGATGGAATACATACCTCTTAAGTCGGTTACTTCACTCAAGGTTGGTCTTCAGTTTGTTGGATTGGACTCATGGACTGGACGTTTAACGACATGATTGTGCACCAACTCAGCTGCGGTCATGATCGAGTAGCCATTTCTCCTGAAAACGTGACACCGCATTCTGCAACAAGCGTCATGAGGACCAAGTCATCGATAATAACAGCGGTTAATCCACTAGGCACTTCGCGCACCTCTGAATTTATTCTTACCCCTTTTGAATTTTGAACACTAGTAACAAGTTTAAGACATTCGCAAGGGTTTATAAGAAAGCGGTTCATCTCATAGCGCGTTCTGGTTTCCGGCGGATCTCACGAACTGAAATTACATACACGTCCTCCATGTCAATTTTGTGGTAATTCTGGAATCCTGAGTAAATGGGAACTCTGCGGCTCTCAAGTGTAGCTCCGAATGTTGCAGTATAGTGTGATTTAGCATCAGAAAGATAGTGATTATTACTGACCTGGTGAATAAACAACTTTGGGCATGGATTAATTCTTAAATTGGTATGAATCTGCACGTTATTTGTACGTTCAAATATCAACGTACAACATTTATTTCCTGATATATAACATGCAAACGACCACAAAACAGCTATCGAACGGTGGAATTTATCGAAGTGGAGGCTCGCGTAATCGACGGCAATTCGTTGTGCAGGGTACAGCGTGTGCGAATGTTGAAAAGGATGATACGGGATTTGGTCACAGAACCGGTAGGTTGAAAGCGGTATGCAGAACCATCCAACTGAACACACAAATTCGTAGGAGGGGTTTGTTAGGCAGCTTTTGCCAGAGAGGGGCACGACAAAGTGGACTATGTGTGTATAAAGGTTCGGCAAAACGAGTGCCTCTCTATCATTCACTAGTCTCTCCCGCTGGTGTTTTCTTTGACTGGGCCAGGCACGTAGCCATTGGGGAACCCGTAAGCAGAGGAAGAAGCTCAAGTTGTTTGGCGGGCGAGATGATTGGCATCGTTGTAATAGCATGCAGTGTGCCGCCATTTTGTTTGACCACATATACTCCCTTCCGCTTCCTTTCAGGTCCTCGAACAGGCGGGCTGGTCGCGTCCGTGCACCGGGCTGAGCAAGATGACCAACCAGAGCCCGAGGTCAGCGGTCAGTGAACGTGAGGCCACTTTTGATTGGTGGTTTGTTTCCGGACTGTGGGACCCCCTATATATATGGACAAGGACACGATGTGAATGAATCTGTTTCGGCATCTGTGTTGTGTCAATACATGTTTCTCTTTGACTTGTGACTTTTCGTTTATTCGTGAGGCAGACCTTATTGTGCTTATATTGCGAACGTTGGACATTGTGTGCACTGTAACTTGTGATTGACTCATTGGAATATTACATTGTTAGTGTCACAATATTGTAATCAACGAAGCAGACATTCGGCTTCCGTTACATGCCATACGCCGGAACTAATCTTGTGCAAAGTGAAGACACTGTGGGACGGCGTTTTTCTAAAACAGGGATTAAGGCAACAGTTTTACAAAAGGACACAACACAGACAGGCATTAACCAAAGTACAGTAAGAAAGGCATGTGAATTGTAAAACTGGAAATTGAAATGAGAAAAGCAGCATGGCAGCACGCTGTTTCATAAGACTATAGTATCCTATTGGGCAGACGGCTGCACACACAGTATCCAGTGTTCGCCATCAGAGCACAAGAAGGTCTGTCTCACGAAACAGAAAAGCCACAAGTCAGCGGGCAATTGTGCTAACACCACAGGGATGCCGAAGAAAGTTCGAATCACACTGTGTCCTTGCTTATGTACATTGTGGGTCTCAATGTCCAAGGATAAAGCACCAACCAGAGGTGGTATCACTTTCTTTATCAGCTTCTTTCAGGTTCTGGTTGGTCGTCCTACTCACTCCGCTGTAAAAAAGCTGCCAACCCGCGTGTTCGGGTACCTAAAAGGAAACAACATGGCGATACACTGCATGTCATTAAACAAATTCCTCCAGTTAAAATCACTAGCTGCAATGCCTCTGGCTGTCCTCCCTCTAGCAGTTCACTTCACTCCTCTGTCTCTGCTCCTTCCAACTCATCGCCAGCAATCGGTCAATCTCGTCCTGCGGCATTCGGCTTCAACTAGTTGGAGGGCATTACTCTGAGCCCAGACCGCTTGTCGTTGACTTTACGCTTGGTACAGGCGTATTCCGGAACTAATCTCGCGCACGGTGTATGGTCTTTTCCATTTGTGGAACAAGTTTAGGGGAATTCTAGTGTCCGGCACTTCAACACTCAGCCAAACGTCATCATCAGGTAGTAGAAGGCTGTCATATGCCACCTTATTTTATTAATCCTTTTGTCCACTCCAGGCAGTTCGCAGGCATCCACGTGCAAACGTATATGCCTTCGTCAGTTTGTCACGTAACTGTATGCAGTGATCCCGAGTCAGAGGGTTGTCTGGCGGCAATCTGGAAACAAGTAAATCGGGTGGCAGCCGCCTCTTTCCTTCTGGTTAACAGATAATGGGGCGCTTGTACCGAAGAGTGAATACTAGCATGTTATGCAAACGGTTGATGAAGTATGGCTTCCCCTCGAGATCTTTTTCCAACTCACAACTGTCTTTGGAAGAGATTTCGACGTGCGACTGACGCGTTCACCGGCCCTACTGCCCTGTGGACAGTAAACGGTTGTCTTTGTATTCTTCAAACTCGATATCCTACAAAGTTCATGCATCGACGCACTTTCGAACTTTGATTCTCGGTCAGAGTGGAATTGAGGCGTAGCATCCCAACGCAATATCCAATGCTCAGAGATTAATCCTGCTGTAGTCGTAGTAGTAGTACTCCTGAAACTAACACGGTCTTGCACTACTTGTTAAGATGATATA
>LOND01001015.1:63717-73994 GCA_014220965.1 Paragonimus kellicotti
AGTCGTGGCCGCATAAGACGCATAAAGCTAGGGAGTTGGAGCAGTCTTCTCACACCTCCACCCTGATGGACCCGAAAAGTAGCCGCTTACGCTGCTGGCCCTCTATCGTCAGCAGAAAACTGTGGACAGATAGAGAAAGGAGCGCTTGCCATTGTTTGTGCAATGAAGTGTTTCCACAAGGTGCTGTTTGGCCAGCGCACTCTTCTGCTAACTGACCATAAACCACTGATCGCTTTCAATGGATCAACGAAGGGTATCCTGATCTACGCACTCGACCGCCTTCAACAATGGACGACGATTTTGCTCAACTATGACTTCGACATCAGGTATGCGTCAACAACAAGCATTGGGCAGGCAGATTCTCTCTCCCCTGGTTGGTTCGCAGACACCAGATCCAAAAAATGTCACGAGTGTCCCAGTGTCCTTCGAAACAGAGGTCAATCATATGTTGTCTGAAGACATTCGGACATTCTATGTCAAGGCTGAAATGGTTATCGAGGCAACTCCACGAGACAAGACCTTGCAGTCCGTGGTATCCTACAATCAGAACCGATGGCCAGATAGAGGGGTAACTGGCGAGTTGATGCAGTTCTTTCAGAGAAGTTCTGCGATATCTACTTTCAGTGGTTTCCTACTTTTCGGAGAACTGCCCAAGTAAATTTACCCACTTCGTGTCGGTCGTCCGGGCATCAACCGAATGAGGGCGTTGGCTCGCAGTTTACTGGCCCGGAATGGATGAAAAACTGAAGCAGCTGGTTAGATCCTGGCACGTTTGCGCAAACGCATCTAAAGCACCCCCAAAAGCTTCACTGGAATCTTGCTTAATCCCTACGGCTCCACGGTCGAGAATATGATTGGATTTTGCTGAGCCGGTCAGAGATGCCTGATAGTCGTCGATGATTACTCCAAATGGTCAGAAGTTGTCCTGATTGCAACCGCTACCATAAAATCAGACATCCTACAACTTTCAAGAAATGTTCAGCCAGTTCGATTATCAAACCACTGTGGCCGATGATAATGAAGCACAGTCCATTTCCTCAGTAGTCACCGACTTCCGTCGCCAGAACGGTGGCGACCACATCCGATCACCGCCTAGTCCAACGGTCAGTCACAGCGCTTTGTGGACATGTTCAAACGTGCTCCTTGGAACGCTCAGGAAAAAGAACGACCGTATATTTGTTGGAAACATTCCTGATGCACTATGGAGCAACTCTAAGTCCGAAAACACCTGATGGACGACCTCCGGCGGAGGCGCTTATTGGACGGAAAATCTGAGTGCAACTAGATTCTATCCACCCGACTGTCACTGTTCCAGAATCCATAGATAAAACTATGGTGAGTGTGTTCAGTCAACTACGTAGCGCCGAACACCGACATTTCAACATCGACCAAACCATTCAGGTTCGGGATCCTCGTGAAGTTTTTGCCAGATGGTCCTTGGGTTGAATTCACAAAATGTTGTGAAAATATCTCTCTCCTCTCTTGTGAGTCGCGAGACCCCCAGTTTGGAGACGAACCCGATCTACAGTGACCAACTCCTTCGTGAACGATTTCATTTGTCTACGCCAGAGTCATCATCTGTCTAGTATCTTATGCCCGTCGGCCCCAGATTAAATATGGCAGACGACTAGCTGTATCCCTAGTACATGCCTAACTATCTGTATGTGCAAATGTAAGGATTGAACAAAAGAACTCGTTTGACAATCACTACCAAATACCCGCTTCCTAACCTCCTCGTTGCTTACTCGCTGGTGCCACCCGATACGAGCGATCGAACGCAGACATCGGTGGTCAAATACCTGAAGACGGTTCACGTCCTCTACCCTGAGTGGCCAGGTTTCGCTGCCGTAAAGTAATACGGCCCTCACTGTTGTTTGATATACGCGACCCTTAAGCTTCAGAGAAATACCTCTCTGTCGCCATAGGTGTCTCAGATTAGCGAACACCACCCTAGCCTTAAAGATACGCGCTTCTACTTTCATTCCCTCCACCTCCGCCTGAGCTGATGCAGCTTCCAAAATACACATAACCGGTCAACAACCTCCATGACTTCATTATCTAACATTAAATCTACGTAATCACAGCAATCTTGCAGAAGCACTTTGCATTTTGAGGCTGCAAAGCGCATTCCGAAGTATTTAGCAGAACGCGAAATAGCGTCTAGCATTGTTTGTGCCGCTTGAAAGTTGTCAAACAGCAACACCTTGTCGTCAGCATAATCAAGATCAGTCAGTCTTTCACCAGGTAGGAGGTCCACGCCGGCATCTTGTGAGTGCCGCAGACAGTCCTCCATTATTTCGTCTATGACGAGTTGAACAAAAATGGCGAAAGGGGACAGCCTTGACGTACGCCGCTCCTGGTGCTGAAACTGTCAGACAGTTCACCGTAAACCCTAACCTGAGCTGAGGTATGGGAATAAAGCGCCGACAGTATGTTCACATACTTAGTCGGTACACCCCTGCGTTTAAGCGACTCTAAAAGTGTAGATCGATCCACCGAATCGAACGCACCTTTATAGTCGAGAAATACGGCGATTGTTGGCCGGCGGTACACATGACGCTGCTCCAGAATTTGTGGGGAGTAAAATTCGATCAATACATCCTCGCCCAGGGCGAAACCCTGCCTGTTCTTCCCTAATGTTTACCTCCCGAACTGCAGTGAGTCGACGAAGTATAATGGATGCCAGAACCCTTGAAATGACTGGGGTCAAACTAATCCCTCTATGGTTTTCGCAAGAGCCCCGGGCTCCTTTCTTAAATATGGGAACTATTATCGAGTGACCCCAGCACGGAGGGATGGTCTCCGTCGTCCACACAAGTTGAAACAACTGAGTCAATCCTCTACTAACGCCTCCTCCACCTTCTTTGAAAAGTGCCGGCACGAGGTCATCTGGGCCAGCAGCCCTATTACGATTGAGAGCCGAAAGGCAATTGCGAACCTCAGTCTCAGTGGGTGGTTCCAAATCTACCGACCAGGGTGCTACATTACAAGTTTGTGGCGGCAACACATAGAAGCAGGAAGTCGGTTAATTTGATTCAGTGTTTCGCTCACTGCTCTACCTTCTGGACTTATTGTAGACGAGTGTGCCATCTGCCTCGCTGATAGCTTCACTGACAGACGGTCGTCTGGGACCAGTAGCACGGATAAGCTTGAAGAGTTGCCGATGTTCCCTGAAACAAAGCGGTTTCCATTTCCTTAACTTTTCCATTAACCAAGCCTCACGATCAGCCTTTAGACTACGTTTCAGTTTCCTACGGATATCTCTTCTAGACTTGTTATGTGAACTACCAGGAGGAATGTTCCGTCTGGCTTCTAACAACTTTAGGGATTTCTTCGAGGTCCAATGTTTATTCGATTCACGAACTCTGTACCGCATGCTACAGTGAGCTCTCGATCCAGCAGCTATTAGGATCTTTGGAGTAAGAACTGCTAAGCTTGCTTTCTAAGCTGGTTTGGTAATTATGCTACCGATGGTAAAGCCAGTTTCTCAACAGCTAACCGTTGCTGTCTGAGGGGTCGTTGACCAGCAAAAGTGTCTAGTGGTTTTCCTAGCATGTGCTGCCGCATAAGGTGATGTACATTGTAAAAAAATCCTTAAGCTTGCTAAAGTAGGATAATTTCGTGCCTTAAAATTCACAGAGACGTATGTAGGTATTTGTTAAAATGTGCATGGGCTGGTAACCGCAAGTTAACTGACGGAGCTACGGTTTTTATTACTGTGAATGTCGTTCGCACCCACATGTCATGCTTTTTGATGTTGGACCGTCATCTTCAGACTACTGAGGTTTGTTTTTTTCTTGGTCGTGTGGCACAACGAGACTGGACCTTGACGTGGTGTGACGGCTTGCGCATCTCGATGACCTATTGGGCTAAACTGGACGGTGTGGCCACCACACCGATAGAGTCACTCATACCAGGCAGGCCAATAGGGTAGAGGTCTGACAAACCAGTCTCCTGGTCCTCCAGGTTGGGGGTTGGAAGGTTGACATCTTTTTCCGGAAAAAGTACCAGTTCTGGTACATTGCCACCCAACCGCTGCCTTGCGGTACAGGCTTTTGAGCCAAAGGCTTTGGTTGAGAACCCTAATCGTTCTCCTGTCTAGGTCTGGGCGTCCTGGCAGTATCTCAGCCCACACACAACATGAATATTCACAACAATAAATCCATACTGCATCGGCCGTCTCGCAGTATAAACCGGGTCGCCCTATCTGCTGCATACAGCAGGGTGGATAGGCGAAAACATGCTACTGCTGACCCCTCCACTGTCCTATCAAATTTAGCTCTCAGGCCCCTCCCGACCTCCATTTCTGATAATTACTCTACAGGTCCCACAACAGATGTAGCTAATCATAGTAACACTGAGTCAGGTAAGTTCCATCTCTTGCCATTCAGCTTCAGGCCTCCCTCGTCCCTTGCTTAGACCTAGAATGCGAATTAATATAGGTGCCTTCAACGTTCGCACGCTAAAACAGATAGGTCATCAGGTTAGAAGCGGGTGTTTGGCACTGATTGTCAAACGAGTTCTTTTGTTCAGTCGCTACATTTGCACAGACTTAGATGGTTAGGTCATGTACTAAGGATGCCAGCTAGTCGTTTGCCACACCGAGCACTGTTTGCCGACGCTGCGGCCGACTGGCGCAAGGTGCGAGGTGGACAGATGATGACCTGGCGTAGACAAATGAAATCGTTCACGAAGGGTTGGTCACTGTAGATCGGGTTCGTCTCCCGGGCTGGGGCCCTCGCGATTCACAGAGTCGGTGACAGAGTAATTATCAGAAATGGAGGTCGGGAGGGGTCCTGAGAGCTAAATTTGATAGGACAGTGGGGAGGGGTCAGCAGTAGCATGTTTTCGCCTATCCATCCTGCTGTATGCAGTATGTATGTAGTATGGATTATTGTTGTTGTGATTATTCATGGTTGTATGTGGGCTGAGATACTGCCAGGACGCCCAGACCTAGACAGGAGAACGATTAGGGTTCTCAACCAAAGCCTTTGGCTCAAAAGCCTGTACCGCAAGGCAGCGGTTGGGTGGCAATGTACCAGAACTGGTACTTTTTCCGGAAAAAGATGCCAACCTTCCAACCCCCAACCTGGAGGACCAGGAGACTGGTTTGTCAGACCTCTACCCATTGGCCTGCCTGGTATGAGACTCTATCGGTGTGGTGGCCACACCGTCCAGTTTAGCCCAATAGGTCATCGAGATGCGCAAGTTATCACATCCACGTCGAAGGTCCAGTCTCGTTTTAAAACGTACGGATCATGCTTGTGATCACCGGCTGCAACGGTTACATAAAATGTGTCGGGTACCTTGAATGGCTGGACTGCATTTGTAGGGAATATGAACCAGTCAAATCATCGGTCTTAGGCACCATGAAGCAAGTGTCGCAACGGTCTAGTTTCCCTTAGATTTCCTGACTGAACAAATGTACGGCATCAGATCCACCTTCTTTGGTGAATCCTCGAACTACTGCACTATTTATGTCATAACTCCATGTATGATAGGTTAAACATCCGGGTTAGATGGACTTTATCCTAAGGACGTATGAAACTGACCACTTCTGGCCATCGAGGCCCAGTGGCCTGCGATCTCTGTGCTTTGCTCTGTTGTCTTGTATGCTACGTTTCTTTTGAACTGAAGACTCCGGGTGGGCACACCCAAGCCGACCCCTTTCTTCGGTCTGGGCAACCGAACTGTATCCCCCTCAAAACTGTAGACTCATGTTGATTATTGATTTAGCTATATTTTTGTTGTAACTCTTTGTTCCCGTGTGACTTTCTACCGTACCAAATCAGTCGGTCTCATTTTTCCCTCTTTTAAATCATTCTATGTTATGGACGCGAATTTCGGTTTTGCACACGTATCGGAGATTTGCCACATTTGCCACCGGCAACAGAAGTCAAAGTTAGGATGATAGTGTGCCAAACACCCAGGTGGTATCTTTGTCCAACGGAAACACTTTTACGAGCAATCGGACGAAAGTATTGAGGCTTCAATAGGTGTGGGAAGCAAAACAAAGACAGGCCAGAAACTCAGGCTTTATTCATTTCACAGTGCAGGTATGTGAACTGAAATAAGTAACAAAAGTTGCGAATAAAAGAAAACTTGACGATATGTTCATATAGAACGTAAACACAAAAAAGAACGCGCAACACGGTTGCTACGTCACACACCCCTATCTGATCCCCGAACGCAATGTAGGCTTGCTATCTTCCATTTCGGAACGCCTATGCTGATAGGTCCGCAGTCGGCTCCTAAACGTATTTTAGAGACCCTCGCCATCAATATCTGTTGTTGTGCTGAATCACGGCTTCAGAATTTTAACACGGTGCTACAAGTTCAGTCTCCACCGACCGCCCCAATGTGTTCGCACAATGTGCGCCAGTCCGGCGATCTTGCGGTTCAATCCACGAGCCAAGCCGGTGCAGGAATCGTCCTAAGCGCTTGAGTGCGTACCCATGAATAGCCGTTTTTGTGTTGTCATATTCCAACGTACGATTAGAGCATCGAAAGGCATCCATCACAAACTCTGTTCGTCTGTTGTTGTGGCATGTGCCCCTACAGACTAATCCAAACGTACTCATTAACCTTGTGCGCAACGCGCGGCGTACGGATATTGTAGTACTGGCTGGAGACTTGAACGTTGAAGTAGGCAGGCTAAGCGCTGACGAGCGTGACTTAGGTGACCCACACTCTTACGGTATTCGTCGAACAGACAACGGTGAGCGTTAGTTACAGCTCTGTGCCGCCGCCGACTTGTTCCTAGCAAGTCGAATCGATCGTGGACACAGATTGACCGCACGCTCGTCAACTGTCGATGGCGTGGCTGTTTATACAACTGGAACACCTCTGTGGCTTCCTATTGCGCAATGGTATATGCCATATTCGTTCTACACTTTGGTTGGGAGCCACTTCTTCGTTAAACTGTAATTGATGTATCTCAGCTAATAGGAATACAAACGGTCTGCACCTACCAGAGCGCGCTTGCCTCTAGTCTAAGACCCCACTTACCAGACGACACTGAAGCGTATTTGGCACATATGTGACGCGCAGTTCATAATTGTGGTACCGTCTCGTGTAGTGCTGTGGCTTGTTCAGCTGCTAAGCGCTGTGTTTCTATACGGTCACTGGAACTCCTTGAAGCTCGCCGGAATATTTTATGCGGCAACGGGCACAATTACGTTCTCAATGCTACTTGTTTTGAACTCCGAAATCACCTACGGGAGGATCGCGAGGCCGAGTGGGCACATCGGCTATCGTGATGAAACAAGGCGTTGCTGCCGGGAACTCTCGAAAGCTTTTCCACCACATCCGAGCGACGGGTTGCAGGAGGTCACGTGTGAGTGCGGTAGTTGCGAAGACAGTGGTGATCCTGTTCATAATCCGCAACGACGCTTAGGACGTTGGGCTGAATATTTTCAACGGCAGCTCAACTGACCATCTGCTCCACCAACTACGTCTTCGGGTACTCTATGCTTGTTGTTCTGTTAACGTTTCTCTGCCTTTGGACATCGAGCTCTTAGGGCGCCACAGGGCATTCTGTTCAGATGAACTCCTTGCTCGTTTTTAGATGGAGACCTAGCGTTAGTTAAAAAGCTGATAGCTATGCTTCCGAAAATCTTGATCGGTGTAATCTTTCCGAATGAAAAGTTTGACTAACACCATCTTAAAGGGATTAACCTGATTCCTTTTTGCGTTACGATTGCTTCAACCATTGTACTTCGTGCAATAAGCGAAACGTGTGAACAGTATATTCTTTGGGGGACAAGCTGTGATTTGGCCTGACCGTAACTGTACGGATCATATGTTCACTTTCCACTAGATGCTTGAATTCCGCAATTCATGTAGAAGGCCAACAATTGTCTTTTTAGACTTCAGAGGTTTTTGATTCAATTGACTGAGCTGCACCCTAGGACGCTGTCGAGGAGAGGTGTGCCATAGATTACTTGAACATATTGAACTCGACCTATACTGCTACCTTGACGAGGTGGTCGGGCTTGTGTGCTGTTTTGATCCGGCGGGCTATGCTGACTAGGACTCCGGTCCTTCCAGGTTCAACCCTGTCAGACAGGCCAAAGGGGAGCAGCCAGACGAAAAGCAGTTACACTCATAGGTATGTCGCACTACTGACCGCGTAGGAGTGCTTAGGTAGTGAGGCACGATCCTATGGGCATACAGCAGAACTATACAACAATAATTCCCGTTTTCAAAAGGGGGCCCGAAGTCTATGTGACAACCACAGAGGCATCAGTTTGGTATCTGTTGCGTCCAAGTTACTCACTGGCCTCATTTTACGTCGGCTCACTAAACCCAGAGAAAGCCAGATACGTGAAGAACAGGCAGGATTCCGATCCGGTCGAGGGTGCGTTGACCACATTTTTACCTTGCGACGGATCTTGGAACATCGGCACTCTTATAGGCAGCCGACGGTCTTGGTCTTTTTGGACCTGAGAGCTGCTTTCGATTCAGTTGCTCGTAACGTTCTCTGGAACTGTCTTCTTCGCAAGGGAGTACCAGGGAAATACGTGAATCTGTTGAGATCACTGTATGCTCACTCTGCAAGCAGGGTGAGAGTTTATGGACAGCTGTCTCGGGCGTTCATCACTTCTAGTGGTGTTCGTCAAGGGTGTCCGATTTCCCCCTTCCTGTTCAATTTTGTCATGGACGACATTCTGGAGGGTGCGCTTGAGGAGTCCAGTGAACTTGGTGTTGAGCTTCTTCCTGGCGCTCGGTTGACCGATCTGGAGTATGCGGACGACATTGTCTTACTTAGCCCCTCTGCCGAAGACATGCAGACCATGCTGAACAAGGTGAATGACCGGGTTTGTATGGAATGCGCTTCGCACCTTCAAAGTGCAAAGTGTTACTTCAAGACTGGGGCATTTCCACTCCTACTTTCTTTATTGCAGGTAATCCGCTTGAGACTGTGGACAGTTTCACCTACTTGGGTAGCACTATCTCGTCAGCTTGTAATATTGCTGATGAGATATCAACGAGGATAGCAAAGGCACGAGTTGCCTTTGCCAACCTGCGTCATCTGTGGCGTCGAAAAGACGTTCGATTGTCGCTGAAAGGAAGAGTATATAATGCTTGTGTGCGTTCTGTTTTGCTCTATGGTTCGGAAACGTGGCCTGTTCGCAAGGAAGATATCAACAAGCTTGCTGTATTTGACCATCGTTGTCTCCGCCAAATAGCCCACATTAAGTGGACTGATCGCGTGAGCAATGCGGCAGTTCGCCGGCGCGTATTCCGGAACGCTCGGGATGCGCGATCAATTGGTCAACTACTCACGTTGCACAGCCTGCGATGGTTAGGTCACGTACTCCGTATGCCAGCTGATCGTTTACCGTACCGGGCATTATATACTGAGACCACCAACAGTTGGAAACCACGTGGTGGTCAAGCGACAACGTGGTCACGAAATATGAAAACCCTGACTGCTCCACTGAGTAAAGTGGGTAGGTGTCGCCTGCCTGGATGGGGTCCTCGTGATCACTCAAACCGCTGGTTAGAGACGCTATCCGAGATGGCGCGTGTCGCAGTCAATGGCGTACCTGCATCCATACCATTTCTAGTTCTTCCGCTTAGACTTCTTTATTTTTCAACCTTCTTAGTAACGTTTTCTTCTAGGATATTCCACGTCACTGTTGAGGTGAGCGGCAGCCCGAGCCACAGTACCTTTTGGTCAGGCTCATGGCTGATATGATGATGATGATGATGATGATGATGATGATAACATCGTGAAGGCATTTTGTGTCAGACCTGGGGCTGGGCTTGCACTCACGGCAACGTACCGCCGGGCTTTGTCATTGTAAATGGTACACGACAAGGTTGTCCAGCTTCTCCTTTCCTGTTCAGCTTTGTTGTAAACGATATCCTAGAGTGTGCCGTGATGGACAACGACGCTGTGGAACTGTTCCCAGGCATTGGACTTTGTGACATAAATTATGCAGACAACGTTGCCTTAATCTGTGAGAGTTCAGACGCCCGGAATACCTGAGACAGACTAGAGGTTCCAGCTTGTCAGTTTGGTGTGGTTTGTATATCTACTCTGCGCCTGCTGTCATACTTGGTGGTGAGCCGTTGGATGTTGCTGAGCAGTTCATTTAACGTGAGAGTTGTATAAGAGCCGGTGGAATGTCTGATGAGTTCCCACACCGTATAGTTGAAGTTCCGATGGCGTTTGCCAACATATGCCATCTACGGCGCCTGTACAATCTCAGTCTTTTTGTGAAAGGCCGAGTGTTCAGTGCCACTGCAAGAGCAGTCCTGTTGTTTGC
>LOND01001015.1:74094-96127 GCA_014220965.1 Paragonimus kellicotti
GTCTTTAACCGGACGAGAAGCGGCTGGAGGTATGTTTGGTGTCCGGGCACAGTGCACTGACATTGGCGACAGTCTGCTGCAGCTGTGCGCACCTCATGGTCCCTATATTTTCGAGCACCACATTTCAACGCAGGAAGAAACACTTTGTTACATGGAGACCTCCGTGTGCTTCTCATCCGTGTACACAGTTGGATCATATAGCCGTCAGTTACGGGTGGCGTCACTCTGTTAAGGACTGTCGATGGCCTTTTTGGAGCAACCACCTGGACTCGGACCATGCTGTTGTGCGTGCCCGTTTTGTTTTGTCATTTACCCAGAGGACACACGCTCGTAAATGCAAGGTAATTAGCTGGCATTCGAGCGATGAGGGTGTAAAGAACGCTTACCAGAAGGCGTTGGTGAACAAGTTGCCCAGTTCGAGTCAGGTGAGGGATCCTAACGAACACTGGGAACAAATCGCCGCAGCTATGAAAACATGTTGTGAAAAGATATGTTCCAAAGGAGCTGTTCGGTTGCAAGAGAACTGGATTTCCATCACAGTCGACTAAACCTCATTGATACAAAGCATGCGCTCGAATCCGCTACGCTTCAAAAATATAACGAGAAACGTCGAGAACTTAAACGCAAGCTGACTAAAAGCTTGCGCAAAGACCGTGAGCACTACTTGGTCGAACAGTCGAAAGAGATGGAAAGGGCCTTTTTATCTGGAATTGCAGAAGGCTTTTTCCCTGATCCGTGGTTGTACTAGGTCGTCGAGTCGGTGTAAGACCGTATGTGAAAAAGATGTCTCACTTATCACCAGTCAATCGCGCTGACTTGACAGGTGGACTAAACACTTTGAAGACCAGTTCAACTGGCGTCAACCAGACCATGCGGACGACGGACCCGGATGTTTTTTGTGAAAGGCCGAGTGTTCAGTGCCACTGCAAGAGCAGTCCTGTTGTTTGCCTCCGAAATCTGGTCCATTCGCGCAGAGAATGTTAACATAGTATCCGTTTTCGATCATCGCGGTCCCCGGAGTATTAGCAGCATGTGGTTGGGGCACCGTTTCAACAACGATGGAGTTTGCCCACATGTCTTCGAATGGGTAAATTCTTTTGACCCTTGCACATATTGATCTCGTCTCACAGGCTTCGTTGGCTTGGCCACATCTTACGGAATGCCAGTTCACCACTTGCCACGTCATGCCTTGTTTGCGGATGGTGGGTTGGGCTGAAAGCCGCAGGGTTCGGGATATGAATACATTCACACCGAAGCTTGCTTCAGTAAGGCGCTGCCGGGTTCCTGGCTGCGGTGTGAAGGATAATGAACATCCCTGTTTGAGGACGTCGTGTGATATGGCGATCGATATTGACGCTCCTGCTGCGAGTCTCAGTGTGCATCGTTGTAATTTTTCTCTCTTATCCCTTACTATTTTTTTCTTCACCTCAAACCGCCCTTTTCATCTTCTCATACTGTGGCATGTTTGCCACCCCGTATGGTGTTTATCTGTATACCTAGATGTCGTGCACTTATAAAGGCAAGTTAACCGCCTTCTGAGCTGGGAGACTGTAAAGGACGCTTATCAAGTGGCTTTGATGAACAAATTGCCCGGTTTGAATCGGGCGAGAGAACCTAATGCGCACTGGGAACAAATCACAACAGCTGTGAATGTTTGATGTGAAGAATTGTGTTCTAGTGGAGCTGTGCATTTGCGGCGACATTGGATTTCTGTCACATTGATTAACCTCATGAACAAGCGTCCTTCGGTTTAACGTGACTGTGTGTATGTTGACGGTCTCCGAGGATCTAAACGCAAGCTGACGGAAAGTTCGCACAAAACCATGAACATCACTTGGTCGAACAGCTGGGACGAACCTTTTTATTTGGAAATAGAGGAAAACTATACTCTTTTCTTCATGAAGACCAGATGTGAGAACCAATGATTCCCATTTTTAAAAAGTGGGCCGGAAGTCTATGTCGGCTCACTTAGACGACAGAATACGTGAAGAACAGGCAGGATTCCGATCCGGTCGAGGGTGCGTTGACCACATTTTTACCTTGCGACGGATCTTGGAACATCGACACTCTTATAGGCAGCCGACGATCGTGGTCTTTTCAGACCCATTAGCTGTCTTCGATTCGGTTGCTTTTAACGTTCTCCGGAACTGCCTTCTTCACAGCGGAGTCCCAGGAATTCGTGAGTTTGTTAAAATTACTGTGTGCTCACCCTGCATGCAAAGTGAGGGTTTATGGACAAGTATCCCGAGCGTTCCTCAGAGTAATTTAACTTGTCTCTTTTACCTCGTTTTTTGATGGTGTGCTTTTGAGTTTTCTTGAAGATTTTTTCGACGGACTGATCGATTTGTTGACACAGTAGTCTCTTGTGATCCCAGAAGTTGGTAAGTGTCTGTAATCTATCTACTTCTACAGTATACTATGCTAACTTTGTCCTCTTTCCGTTAAACGTTCGAAAGTTGACAACTGTGGTGTTGTGTGTCACTCACTACCGACCACAACCTTCACACTCTTTTCGGGAAGGGGATGACCGCGATGCTTGAGAACGCAAATGCTCAGATCAGTTGTGAACGTTTTTTCGATACGTATCAACTAAATTACACCCACTGCTTATCACTAATTATGGTACTTTAAGAGAAAACTACAGTTTATTCTCTCTCTCTCTGTATACTTCACTATATGAGGACTGACGGGTATCGTTCCGCCTCGGGGACGGGGCTGGACTGACAATCTGTCACACTCATTGGGTTTCAAATAACGTTTGTTTTGTTTTCGTTTGTTTCGCTGTATTGTTGTTGAAACTCTATTGTCAAAAATGATTAGATTCAGTTCGTATTCTTTCGTTTTCGTTACAGACATGTCTAACGCGGAGACTCAGTTCTGTTGCAACACATGCGGTTTCAAGATTAATTATGACGATAAAGGCAGAAGGCCGAAATATTTCAACCGCGACTTGGAGTTGGTTATCAGTTACTGTTTACTAGAGTCTTATTAGATTACTTGAAGACGCGTATACTATGCGAGATCCGTTTGCTGATGATAACTTAGGGGGCATTATTCTAGGTTCAGATTGTTGTATTTGTAAAGAAATGGTTTGTATATCACAGGTTTGCGGGCCCCGTTTTATTTGCTGATTAGTGGTCCATTGTAGGATTGTTCTTTGTTTTATAACAAACGGTACTGTCGCGACTGTTCTGTTAAACACGTTGATGAGTTTCCACCTGATCTTCGGCAGGCAAGCTTCGTTGCATACCATCTAACCGAGTTCATTAGGAAGTTGAAAAACTGTTTTTGTGATTTTGTCAACGTTCCACCATCAGCGGTCGTCCACTAATCTCATGGTTTTGTCAGTAAGTACGTTCGTTTTTATAACAGTTCTTCGTGTTTAAACGACTGCTGGATTGTCCCATACGATCTGCAAGCTGCTCATCTACTTACTGTTGTACCATTTTTCGTACACGCCTGTTATACTAAAGAGTTTGTCCAAGCCATATTTGTATCTTTTGTCTAAAACTCAAACGGTTTACTCCTTTTCGTTTTACAATGGACTTGCCTTATGGGATTGTCGGTCGTTAGCTTGATTAATGGCTATATATGCACCGTATATATTCCATTTTCTATGCATCCTTCTATGTTGCCCTATGTACCGTTCTTATTTGTCTCCCATATAATGGTCCATCCTACTACGAAACTAACGCAGCCTACTTAATGTCAGTTGTTCTGTTCACGTAATCGGCACGATCGTTTTGCGTACTCCACACTCGTTACGTTCCTCGTCATCAGCTTTATCATGACTGTTGTTCATACGAATCATTCGTCAGATGCGCTGTGTGACATTATAAGGCGGTATACTTACAGTGACGTCGATTGATGAGGCGCGTATCTCCGAACAAATAGGCGAATTGGTTAGGCCGATCGCGTGACGGAACGAATGGACGTGAGACAGGAATGGAAACCTGGTACTGATGGACCATTTAAAAAATGATGTCCCACTAAGTAGGAAGTTTAATATGTCTGGTTTGATTGTTTGAATTTGTGAATTATTGGTAATCCGGTTTGAAAAAGCCTGATTTCTATAAGCTGGTTGATGCAAACATGCCTTATTTCAGAAGACGAATCTTGAATGTTCTTTGAGCGTGCATGGAATATGCTTTTAGAAACCTACTTTCGGGACCGAACATCCGATGTGTATAAATCGGAAATTTTTCTTCTTTTTAATATATATTTTTTGACGATCATCGATCAACTATGTACGCATTTTCCTCCTGTCCTCCTCTCCAGTACATACCTGCATCACATGGTCTCCTGTTCTGTCTGTTCTTAGTATTTTGTCTCTCTAATCAAAACAACGAGAATATGTACGTCGCGAGATGTTCGTCTGCACGTTCTAGGGGTTGTGCACCAAGGGTCAACTGCCTACGGTGATGATACACACTCAACCGATAGATCTCTCTTTTACTTTTTCTCTCCTCTCACGTAGTACACCAGTTTATTTCCATTTGCATTGACGTCCGCATAGGCAAAACGGGTTATTTCTTGCCTCAGCGTATGATGGGGGTATATTCCTAGACGGTTGTCAATTGTAACATCGAAAAAACACCTGGTGGCCGTAACTGACTAGAAGACCCCAACTCCGTCGATCGCAAAAACATCCTGGCAACTAGTCACTTGGTTGACCCGGTCAAATTGTTCAAGGCGTTGTTACGTAATTGTAACCTGAAACTACTAGCGCTTATCAAAGCAACACTGATTCCACAGCACTGGCCAGTTTTGTGTGCACAGAAGATGCTGAGGCAACCTGTCTTTGCCATGGAACTGGTTGCGCCATTCGTACGGAAAATGCTGAAATTACGGCTAATCTGTCCACCTGTTGTTGCAACATGCATTCTTTGTGAAATTTGATGGTTTTACTGTAGCGACCAATAAGAGTAAATCGCGACTTATGTCTTCTGTGTTAATATTTTGTCGAAATGGAGACGAACTGATATGATGAGTTAATTGGGCTCATCGTTGACACAAGAAAGTCAGGAGTTATTCTTTCACAACCATGCCGTCGTTCGGTATTTCAATAGCCAGAATACCAACTACGAACAATTTGCCTGTTATAACTGGACTGGGACGAACCCAGTGAATCTGTGTGTACTTCGGGCGCTTCGGAAACTTATGTCTGTTGATTAACTGGCAAGCGAGGACAGGCGTTTTCCAAGCATTAATATACATTCAAAATGAGTGGAACGCGGTGGACAAACGAATCGCGTGTTATAACGCCACCAACCGTGTGGGGGTCAGAACGGGATGTGTGAGAGCGTCCACTGGTTTCTTCCACTTACTACGGGACCAAACAAATGTCGTGTTAATTGTGAATGTGACCAGTTTGACAATCAACCAGTCAGAAGGCTGGAACCTATTGATCCAATGTGACCAGGCTACCAACGGCTGGTAAGACGTCACAAGTGTAAACGGGTGGTTGGATAAAAGTCTATCGGCCATTTGCAACGGTGAGAACACGGCCGCAACGTCTTTATCTTCCACAAAAGCGAGTTAGTCAGATGTTACAAGAATGTTTTCCAGGATTAACGCTTAAACAACTGATTGGTTGGCGAACACGATTAGATCTGCGAAGATCAGAAATAAGGTGGCCGGGGATGTTTGGTATGTGGGTGTTAACGAGAACATATCAAGCAATGTCAGTCGCTAATTGACTGCTAAACCGTTGGCAATTCTAGCTCTCAGTCCGTTTTCTCAAAGGATTGACATGACGTGTCCAGAGGAAGTTTCCAACTCGAAATCCATGGACGACACTCTCGCTATTGACTGTTATGTTTGATAGCCAAACTTCTACAGTGCGACGCATATTCAGCACATAGACTACATCCCTAGACCGGGAACATATAGGATGTACCTCATGATGCGTGTTAACCTACATTTCCGTTGGCCTATTTTTCCGTTGGAAGGATCTTTGACCGTACGACAACAAGTGAGATTCTTAACTGCTGTCCTAAAAACGCTTTAGGCGGTGACCGCTGTTTCGTTGTCGCTGGGTTAGCTGTTGAACGGTAGGCCGTTGGGAAAACGTCAGTCATTTCCTCCAATGTGCCTTCTTCCATTATCTGTAGGGCCCCCTTAGACATGTCTACGAATCTTTCATTTGGTCTTTAGACTGTGATTGATAATTGACCGTGAATGCCTGTGAAATACACAACGTTGAGTGAGAAACTGAGACGACAAAATTCACACAACTAGTACAGAAAGTAAGTCTATAGATGTGCGCGTTTTTGATAACATTACTCGTGAGGGATGACGAATGTACCCCGTATCTTTGCAGTTTTGTTAAGCGTCAGTGATGCCTGCATCCCACTTATCAGCTGTTATATACGTTCGTATCACGACCTTGTGGGTTTTCATCGAACTTTCTATGCACAACCTGCACTGTACGTTTTCAGTCTCATTTCAGGCGGTAAATTACCGTGCGACCGAAAATCGTCTTCCTTTCTTTGGCCGTCGGGCGCCAAATACGATGTCTTGCTGGCAGCATTTGTTACTTGTTGCCCGCTGTTTATTCACTCTGACATGCACTTTAATGAAATATATTCCATATTCTGGCTATTCGTTTTTGACACCAAGACGTTGATGACACAAGTGATGGGTTGCTGTGCTTCTTCTGAAGGAAGCTCCTTGCTCTCAGTGTTTCTACCTATGAAGCCAGATCTGATATCTCTTTGCATTCATCAGAGACTAATTCGTCTATAGTGCTCGTGGGCACATGAATGTGTGCCCTCGCCAGGGTTATGAATGTTTAATCTCTTATTGTAAAGCATACTAAATGTATTAGATGCATACGCACTTTAGCGCATGAAGAAGATATTTATTCTGGCTATTGCGTTGTTGTTAACTTCAGACGTACGACACAGTTGAGATGTAGCCTAATTTCTGAAAACGTTACTCTTTCACCACGCTTATCTGCAAATGATGCTAGATCTATACGGCTACATAACGATCACATAATGCTCATGTGAATAGGTTTAAGCTCGAATATGACACGCTTAGAATTGGATTCCGAGGAATATCTGCAGAATTCGCTTTCTTATGACTTACATAACATAGCATTACCCCAAGTTACGAACGTCTAGTGTTGCATCACACGTGACATGAAAGATAAGACGACCTGCAGGAATCGACCTATGCGTGCCACTGTGACTGCAACAGTATCTTCCAGAAGTAGATCTTCGTTCACGAAGATGATCGATTACTCTAGCGTAGAACCTGTCAGGCCACAGACTCTGATTCTGGTTACATGTCCGAATCTACGCATAACGTTGTATACATAATCAACGCCACATAACTTTGCAGACAAGATACAGGGTACCTCTGACTTCCAGTGTAGGTTTCTGCGTGGACATTGAACTGCCCAAATTGATTACGTCACCGTTCTTCATAGCCATTTAGTGACTATTGAGCTGACAACTGCCGTAGGTTCCGTTTCATTCTGTTATGTCATTGCAACCGCAATTTAACTTTGAATTTAAATTAAAGAAGTCCCGGGCACGCTCTGATCGCATTCATAGGAAACACTTCCGGTTGAACACAATAAAGCGTAAATCATTGGCGGGACAGGTATATTTCAAAGCGGATCACAATTTTGAACTTGGGGCATTAGTTAACGGATTAACTTTAAGAGCCAAACTATTGGATGGGTTCCTTTCGGAGCAACCGCCTGAATGAGCTTGTGGTTTCCCTTCGTTTGCTGTGACGTTTCTTTTTTGACTATAAATCGAAAGGGTTTTCCAGAAGAACGGTTGGAACAGAATACATTGCATGTACTCGTAACCGAACTGGTTCATTCTATTTACAGGTGCATGCGTATTAAATCGGTGGGTTCGTCTCGTTTGTAACCGGTTTCACCCCGAAAACGAACGAACCAGTTGAACTCTGTAAGTTTATTAGACTTTCCGGGCAGTCGGGCTACTCAGGAAACGTGTGATCCGATACGCTGGTTACCGATTCCTATTGGATTGCGTACCGTATACTTCAGGTTGTTATCAAATTTTTCCAATGAGGCACTCTGCTTCAGTCGAGATGCATCCTGCCCACACGGCGGTTGCCGTGGCATTTTCAGCCGGTCAAGTGTCAGGCAATAGTACACTCGTGATTATTATGTCTGTAACCAGCAGGCGGGCGAAATGATAATGGCCAGTCAACTTCAGATGTCAGCTTCCCCGACCTTGTCACCATTGTCGTAGTTTTGCGTCATTCAGGTGCGTGCATCGTCACGGAGGTAGCGATTCGTTGCGTTTCCAGTCTGGTTGCCTTCTGAATTATGAAGGCGAAACTGAATGTCAGATCGTTGCTTGATAGCAAATGCACATTTTCCTGTCGGTTTACGGTTCATTCAATGCATTTCTTCAAGCAGTGAAGTGGAGAGCTGCTAGTTGACGCGAAGTTACGTCAAGTTCATCTTTGCCATCTGGTCGCATTCGGGATTACTGGTTTGGTTACGTGTAGTGCTAAGGAGCACCATCACCGTACATACTCAGCAGAAATCAACTGTGCACCGTTTATCGCTCATTTGCCGATCATTCGTGTGCTACTAACACGGTTACCTTTACCACACTGGGTAAAGGAGCGATTAAAACAGTTTCTGCAGACTGCTGTCTGTAAATACTTGGCTGTTCTGCTCTTTGGTTGTCTGCCAGAAATGAGCCTTTTTTCTGATTCACTTCTTCTCGCTCCATGTCAGGTGGTGTCTTTGAAGAGTGAATATAGTTTTGAAAGTATACGTCACGAGACGGCGTGTTAGTGAACGGTTTGAACGCTCGCATATGGACTCACCACCGTTCTTCCTCAACTAGCTGCTGTAAAAAGGTGGATTTTTACAAACGTTTGCCACGCAAATTGACGAAGAGTCAAAATTGGTGTGTTCGCTGCTGTTGACTCGAAACAAAAAATTTCTTCCACGATCTCCCTGTGACGACAATAGGCTTCATATGGTAACCGAAAGTGAGCTGCACATTGGCCGAGTGTCGCCACTTCGGGATATACAAAAGCGTCATTATTTTACCTAGAAAGAATAAAATTGGCGGTGTTTGAAAATGTTTGCAGTTCACGATGTGGATGATGTCGGTGTTGTCAACATACTGGATATCATCGTCGCCAAAGTTTCATATGATAGTCAAGGGAATCTGTTGTTCTTTTTCTTCATCGGTTTAATCACCAGCGGTAGACAAGTTGCCGTAATTTCGTGCATCTCATGTTGATATTAAAACTCAGATGTGATCTAGTCCCAGTGTTGGTAATGTTCGGTCAAATGGGGCCCGAACTACCGGTGAATAGTGGGGGGGAGGTTGGTTACTATGCGTTGGCCATTAATCACAATTAATAGCAGCTGTCGCATTCCAATTAACCTCAATCAACTCCTTTTCAAGAAAGCACCGTACTCAAATCCGGCTGTTATAGCTCATTCTTGCTACAACCAAAATAAAAACTCCGGCCACACTTTCGTGAGGCAACCGTGCTGACCACTGTGTCCATTGACCTCACACTAGGTACGACCGAATTATCATTCAAACACCCAGTCGCTTACTTCTGGGGTTATACCACGTTCCGTCGGCCCAGAAAGTACCACCCGGGCCGAAATTCGCTATTGTTTCGCATCCTTTGAACGTTTCGATTACGCTGATCCCGGTGTTTTTATGCTCCTACCATTCATTGAGGGTGGTGAGTCGTCATTAAATGTTGTGATGAACGTGCTCTAGCTAGTTTGAACAACTAGGGATTTTTCAATTAATTGGGACAAGTCTGTTATTACTCACGTTGTTCACAAATGAACTGATGGTATGCAAGATCCGCCGAGAAGTTAATCCAGTGTGGTCCTCAGCAAGTTTAATTAGTACTTTGTCTACAGCTCAGTGTGAAGTTTCAGTAATCGGATTATCCATTGAGGTTACTAGGACGGTTGCGACGTATCCTCACGGGTTGATCGGACACCGTGAGCGCTACTCACAAATGTGTATGGCTGAGCGTATAGGTTTGATAATTCGGTCCTGTCTAGCATGAATTCACCGATGCATTGTTCAATTCATTTTCCACGTGGGAACAAGTGCCCTCTTTCTATCGCGAGTCACGCCAAGATTATGCACTACTGAAAAGTTCTAACATTAACGAGACTCGAGCCTTAGTGCCAGAGGGTATATCAGTTCTAACATTAACGAGACTCGAGCCTTAGTGCCAGAGGGTATATCAATGCGAAAGTCGCGATCGGCTGCAGGTGGTGTCCAATTTGTATTGACCAAATCCTCTACTGTTGATCAGTAATGACCGCCTTTGTCGACCACAACATTACGTTTAGCTCCATTGGTCAACCTGCGCTTTTGGAGTCGCTTAGACGCAGAAATGTGTCATCCAAGTAAGTATGCAGATTTCTGACACTGCTCTAGTTTATAGACGAAAATGAAAGACTAAGGATAGTTGATAAGCACATTTGCTTGTCCTGGTTCGATTTGGCTGCTAGTGAAATGGTGGAGACTATTGCATACGCAGAGTCCGGGTATTGAGATTATTCCCAGTTTGAAGATGATTAGGTAATGTTATTTGATGATTTCCATGAGACGCATATTCTACTAGATGATATTTCTAGTTCTGCCCAGTAATTTGGTTTGAACATGACGACCACAGAATTCAGGGTCTCGCTTCAAGACTGGACAGTAACATTAATCAGACGAAAAAAGTGAAGTACTTGAGGTTATTGATCAGTTTTGTTCCAAGGCAGCTGTATCTAGAATGATGATAAGGTGGGAAGTGAAATTGTATTTCACGTTTCTGGGGTTAGGGCATTGTTACACAACTTAAGGCATCTTTGATGTCAAAAGTGTACCAGTTAAATGGGACGCATTTACCAGACCGCAGTTTAGGCAGTTACACTACATTGTTGCGAAATATGGCCAGTAAGAAATAATGGTACGAGGTATTTGGAGGTCTTGAGTCATCAACGTTTATGTTCAGTCGGATGATATCAGGTTGAAGAAGTATTTTTTGCGGTGAGGATCCATCAAGTCAACTCACTCGAACCTAAAAAAAAAAATAAACGTTTCTAGATGATTGAGCCTTGTAGCGAGAATACCAACTTAGCAATTTTGTCTTGCACTATTTGTCGAAACCTTGGGTCACCGTCGTACAATACGGGACAGTCAGCCGATGAGCTGTCGGAAAAGTTTGAAAGCAGCCATTAGTCAGCTAGGAACGGTAGAATGTGTTAGGCCCATGGCCTGGGTCGTCGTGGTTAAAAGCTTACTACTTCCCGAGGTTGAAGCAAAATGCAGGATCTAACTTTGAATTTAATTTAAGAAGTCCCGGGCACGCTCTGATCGCATTCATAGGAAACACTTCTGGTTGAAACAATAAGCGTAAATCATTGGCGGGACAGGTATATTTCAAAGCGGATCACAATTTTGAACTTGGGGCATTAGTTAACGGATTAACTTTAAAGAGCCAAACTATTGGATGGGTTCCTTTTGGGAACCGCCTGAAGTGGGCTTGTGGTTTCCCTTCGTTTGCTGGTGATAGTTTCTTTTTGACTATAAATCGAAAGGGTTTTCCAGAAGAACGGTTGGAACAGAATACATTGCATGTACTCGTAACCGAACTGGTTCATTCTATTTACAGGTGCATGCGTATTAAATCGGTGGGTTCGTCTCGTTTGTAACCGGTTTCACCCCGAAAACGAACAAACCAGTTGAACTCTGTAAGTTTATTAGACTTTCCGGGCAGTCGGGCTACTCAGGAAACGTGTGATCCGATACGCTGGTTACCGATTCCTATTGGATTGCGTACCGTATACTTCAGGTTGTTATCAAATTTTTCCAATGAGGCACTCTGCTTCAGTCGAGATGCATCCTGCCCACACGGCGGTTGCCGTGGCATTTTCAGCCGGTCAAGTGTCAGGCAATAGTACACTCGTGATTATTATGGTCTGTAACCAGCAGGCGGGCGAAATGATAATGGCCAGTCAACTTCAGATGTCAGCTTCCCCGACGTTGTCACCATTGTCGTAGTTTTGCGTCATTCAGGTGCGTGCATCGTCACGGAGGTAGCGATTCGTTGCGTTTCCAGTCTGGTTGGCCTTCTGAATTAGTGAAGGCGAAACTGAATGTCAGATCGTTGCTTGATAGCAAATGCACATTTTCCTGTCGGTTTACGGTTCATTCAATGCATTTCTTCAAGCAGTGAAGTGGAGAGCTGCTAGTTGACGCGAAGTTACGTCAAGTTCATCTTTGCCATCTGGTCGCATTCGGGATTACTGGTTTGGTTACGTATAGTGCTAAGGAGCACCATCACCGTACATACTCAGCAGAAATCAACTGTGCACCGTTTATCCATGCATACATTCCGTGTGCTACTAACACGGTTACCTTTACCACACTGGGTAAAGGAGCGATTAAAACAGTTTCTGCAGACTGCTGTCTGTAAATGAACTTGGCTGTTCTGCTCTCTTGGTTGTCTGCCAGAAATGAGCCTTTTTTCTGATTCACTTCTTCTCGCTCCATGTCAGGTGGTGTCTTTGAAGAGTGAATATAGTTTTGAAAGTATACGTCACGAGACGGCGTGTTAGTGAACGGTTTGAACGCTCGCATATGGACTCACCACCGTTCTTCCTCAACTAGCTGCTGTAAAAAGGTGGATTTTTACAAACGTTTGCCACGCAAATTGACGAAGAGTCAAAATTGGTGTGTTCGCTGCTGTTGACTCGAAACAAAAAATTTCTTCCACGATCTCCCTGTGACGACAGATAGGCTTCATATGGTAACCGAAAAGTGAGGCGCACAATTGGCCGAGTGTCGCTACTTTGGATATCAGAATATCTTTGACCGTACGACAACAAGTGAGATTCTTAACTGCTGTCCTAAAAACGCTTTAGGCGGTGACCGCTGTTTCGTTGTCGCTGGGTTAGCTGTTGAACGGTAGGCCGTTGGGAAAACGTCAGTCATTTCCTCCAATGTGCCTTCTTCCATTATCTGTAGGGCCCCCTTAGACATGTCTACGAATCTTTCTATTTGGTCTTTAGACTGTGATTGATAATTGACCGTGAATGCCTGTGAAATACACAACGTTGAGTGAGAAACTGAGACGACAAAACTTCACACAACTAGTACAGAAAGTAAGTCTATAGATGTGCGCGTTTTTGATAACATTACTCGTGAGGGATGACGAATGTACCCCGTATCTTTGCAGTTTTGTTAAGCGTCAGTGATGCCTGCATCCCACTTATCAGCTGTTATATACGTTCGTATCACGACCTTGTGGGTTTTCATCGAACTTTCTATGCACAACCTGCACTGTACGTTTTCAGTCTCATTTCAGGCGGTAAATTACCGTGCGACCGAAAATCGTCTTCCTTTCTTTGGCCGTCGGGCGCCAAATACGATGTCTTGCTGGCAGCATTTGTTACTTGTTGCCCGCTGTTTATTCACTCTGACATGCACTTTAATGAAATATATTCCATATTCTGGCTATTCGTTTTTGACACCAAGACGTTGATGACACAAGTGATGGGTTGCTGTGCTTCTTCTGGAGAAACGGTACTCGTTGTCATCACGTTCTTTCTGTACCCATATGGAAGGCTAGATCTGATATCCGGGGCTACATAACTGAGTCAATGTACCCTGGTTTGCTCAATGTGTAATAGTGTTTAAAAAAGCTTGAATATGAACTGTTATGATTGAATGTCAACAGGGCAGGAAGACAGATATTGCAAAACATTAAGCTTTTGTTTATCTACTTCGGTAACATGCATACAACAACGTATTGTGTATGATCAGTACGTGACAGCAAAACAAAGATTCCTTTCGCAGATTAACTTCTCTATACAAAAAGTATTTATCAAAAGTAATCCTATCCGTTGCACGAAAGTATTACCTCTAGCGTGAATGCCTTCTGGCCACCGAACCGTACGGTAATTTTGGGTTAACGACGTCTCCGTAAATTCTAGCGACCTCGGGTTTCGGTTACACAACAACGCCCAATAACTTTGCCAGACAAACCAGTTACTCTGCTTCCAAGGTGGTAGGTTTCTGCGTGGACATTGGACTGCCCAAATTGATTACGTCACCGTTCTTCATAGCCATTTAGTGACTATTGAGCTGACAACTGCCGTAGGTTCCGTTTCATTCTGTTATGTCATTGCAACCGCAATTTAACTTTGAATTTAAATTAAAGAAGTCCCGGGCACGCTCTGATCGCATTCATAGGAAACACTTCCGGTTGAACAATAAGCGTAAATCATTGGCGGGACAGGTATATTTCAAAGCGGATCACAATTTTGAACTTGGGGCATTAGTTAACGGATTAACTTTAAGAAGCCAAACTATTGGATGGGTTCCTTTTGGGAACCGCCTGAAGTGGGCTTGTGGTTTCCCTTCGTTTGCTGGTGATAGTTTCTTTTTGACTATAAATCGAAAGGGTTTTCCAGAAGAACGGTTGGAACAGAATACATTGCATGTACTCGTAACCGAACTGGTTCATTCTATTTACAGGTGCATGCGTATTAAATCGGTGGGTTCGTCTCGTTTGTAACCGGTTTCACCCCGAAAACGAACGAACCAGTTGAACTCTGTAAGTTTATTAGACTTTCCGGGCAGTCGGGCTACTCAGGAAACGTGTGATCCGATACGCTGGTTACCGATTCCTATTGGATTGCGTACCGTATACTTCAGGTTGTTATCAAATTTTTCCAATGAGGCACTCTGCTTCAGTCGAGATGCATCCTGCCCACACGGCGGTTGCCGTGGCATTTTCAGCCGGTCAAGTGTCAGGCAATAGTACACTCGTGATTATTATGGTCTGTAACCAGCAGGCGGGCGAAATGATAATGGCCAGTCAACTTCAGATGTCAGCTTCCCCGACGTTGTCACCATTGTCGTAGTTTTGCGTCATTCAGGTGCGTGCATCGTCACGGAGGTAGCGATTCGTTGCGTTTCCAGTCTGGTTGGCCTTCTGAATTAGTGAAGGCGAAACTGAATGTCAGATCGTTGCTTGATAGCAAATGCACATTTTCCTGTCGGTTTACGGTTCATTCAATGCATTTCTTCAAGCAGTGAAGTGGAGAGCTGCTAGTTGACGCGAAGTTACGTCAAGTTCATCTTTGCCATCTGGTCGCATTCGGGATTACTGGTTTGGTTACGTGTAGTGCTAAGGAGCACCATCACCGTACATACTCAGCAGAAATCAACTGTGCACCGTTTATCGCTCATTTGCCGATCATTTGTGTGCTACTAACACGGTTACCTTTACCACACTGGGTAAAGGAGCGATTAAAACAGTTTCTGCAGACTGCTGTCTGTAAATGAACTTGGCTGTTCTGCTCTTTGGTTGTCTGCCAGAAATGAGCCTTTTTTCTGATTCACTTCTTCTCGCTCCATGTCAGGTGGTGTCTTTGAAGAGTGAATATAGTTTTGAAAGTATACGTCACGAGACGGCGTGTTAGTGAACGGTTTGAACGCTCGCATATGGACTCACCACCGTTCTTCCTCAACTAGCTGCTGTAAAAAGGTGGATTTTTACAGACGTTTGCCACGCAAATTGACGAAGAGTCAAAATTGGTGTGTTCGCTGCTGTTGACCGAAACAAAAAATTTCTTCCACGATCTCCCTGTGACGACAGATAGGCTTCATATGGTAACCGAAAGTGAGCTGCACATTGGCCGAGTGTCGCTACTTTGGGATATACAAAAGCGTCATCATTTTACCTAGAAAGAATAAAATTGGCGGTGTTTGAAAATGTTTGCAGTTCACGATGTGGATGATGTCGGTGTTGTCAACATACTGGATATCATCGTCGCCAAAGTTTCATATGATAGTCAAGGGAATCTGTTGTTCTTTTTCTTCATCGGTTTAATCACCAGCGGTAGACAAGTTGCCGTAATTTCGTGCATCTCATGTTGATATTAAAACTCAGATGTGATCTAGTCCCAGTGTTGGTAATGTTCGGTCAAATGGGGCCCGAACTACCGGTGAATAGTGGGGGGGGGGAGGTTGGTTACTATGCGTTGGCCATTAATCACAATTAATAGCAGCTGTCGCATTCCAATTAACCTCAATCAACTCCTTTTCAAGAAAGCACCGTACTCAAATCCGGCTGTTATAGCTCATTCTTGCTACAACCAAAATAAAAACTCCGGCCACACTTTCGTGAGGCAACCGTGCTGACCACTGTGTCATTGACGTTCGCATTGATACGACCGAATTGCCATTCAAACACCAGTCGCTTTACTTCTGGGGTTATACACGTTCCGTCGGCCCAAAAGTACCACCCGGGCCGAAATTCGCTATTGTTTCGCATCCTTTGAACGTTTCGATTACGCTGATCCCGGTGTTTTTATGCTCCTACCATTCATTGAGGGTGGTGAGTCGTCATTAAATGTTGTGATGAACGTGCTCTAGCTAGTTTGAACAACTAGGGATTTTTCAATTAATTGGGACAAGTCTGTTATTACTCACGTTGTTCACAAATGAACTGATGGTATGCAAGATCCGCCGAGAAGTTAATCCAGTGGGGTCCTCAGCAAGTTTAATTAGTACTTTGTCTACAGCTCAGTGTGAAGTTTCAGTAATCGGATTATCCATTGAGGTTACTAGGACGGTTGCGACGTATCCTCACGGGTTGATCGGACACCGTGAGCGCTACTCACAAATGTGTATGGCTGAGCGTATAGGTTTGATAATTCGGTCCTGTCTAGCATGAATTCACCGATGCATTGTTCAATTCATTTTCCACGTGGGAACAAGTGCCCTCTTTCTATCGCGAGTCACGCCAAGATTATGCACTACTGAAAAGTTCTAACATTAACGAGACTCGAGCCTTAGTGCCAGAGGGTATATCAATGCGAAAGTCGCGATCGGCTGCAGGTGGTGTCCAATTTGTATTGACCAAATCCTCTACTGTTGATCAGTAATGACCGCCTTTGTCGACCACAACATTACGTTTAGCTCCATTGGTCAACCTGCGCTTTTGGAGTCGCTTAGACGCAGAAATGTGTCATCCAAGTAAGTATGCAGATTTCTGACACTGCTCTGGTTTATAGACGAAAATGAAAGACTAAGGATAGTTGATAAGCACATTTGCTTGTCCTGGTTCGATTTGGCTGCTAGTGAAATGGTGGAGACTATTGCATACGCAGAGTCCGGGTATTGAGATTATTCCCAGTTTGAAGATGATTAGGTAATGTTATTTGATGATTTCCATGAGACGCATATTCTACTAGATGATATTTCTAGTTCTGCCCAGTAATTTGGTTTGAACATGACGACCACAGAATTCAGGGTCTCGCTTCAAGACTGGACAGTAACATTAATCAGACGAAAAAAGTGAAGTACTTGAGGTTATTGATCAGTTTTGTTCCAAGGCAGCTGTATCTAGAATGATGATAAGGTGGGAAGTGAAATTGTATTTCACGTTTCTGGGGTTAAGGCATTGTTACACAACTTAAGGCATCTTTGATGTCAAAAGTGTACCAGTTAAATGGGACGCATTTACCAGACCGCAGTTTAGGCAGTTACACTACATTGTTGCGAAATATGGCCAGTAAGAAATAATGGTACGAGGTATTTGGAGGTCTTGAGTCATCAACATTTATGTTCAGTCGGATGATATCAGGTTGAAGAAGTATTTTTTGCGGTGAGGATCCATCAAGTCAACTCACTCGAACCCGAAAAAACTCATACATTTTTAGATGATTGAGCTGTGTAGCGAAAATACCAAATTAGCAATTATTGTCTTGCACTATTTATCGACACATCTATCTATTTCTATCTATCTATCTATTTATCTATCTATCTATTTGTCGAAACCTTGGGTCACCGTCGTACAATACGGGACAGTCAGCCGATGAGCTGTCGGAAAAGTTTGAAAGCAGCCATTAGTCAGCTAGGAACGGTAGAATGTGTTAGGCCCATGGCCTGGGTCGTCGTTGTTGAAAGCTTACTACTTCCCGAGGTTGAAGCAAAATGCAGAATTTGCGTCACTAGGCAATCTCATTTCGATTAAGTTTCCATGGCTTATTTTATAGACAAAACCAGTAAAACTAACAAACACAATTCGTTCAGAAATCTCGGCCTTCCAGTTTGGTGGCTCAGCTTTTAGCTTGTTTGTTTTAGTACGTGATATATTTAAACAACTTGTTTTACTCAGGTGCTCGTTATAACGAAATCCGATGATGCTGCGGAGTGCTATTCGGACTGGTGGCTGCCCTGACATGCCGAGTTGCTGACTGACTGTCTGTAGTCTTCCGCGAATCATTGTTTGACTTCACGTCACTCAGTTCGTCGAATCCAATCTTGCTGCATCCTCCCTAAATTCGCAGCGTCGTTCACTCCTAGTGCTTTACACAACTTGCTGGTTTGTATGGAGGTTCTCTATATCCACCATTAGCTGATTTCTCGAATACATTCGATTCCACCTCTTCATGTTCCCCAGTATCCACTTCTCATCACCACCACCTCTGTCCATTGCTGTGAGTTTTCTCGAAAGCACTGTAGATCCGCGGGATCACAAGATCTTTTGTCGTAGTGTCTCTTCCAGTTTATCATTCGTCATCTCAAATCGATGTGCACTTCATTTTCATTCGTTGATTTAGGTTGTAGAGATTCTATTATCATTAAATGCGTACGTGGTTTTTCTCCTTGACATTCTTTGAAGCGAAATGTGGAACATAGTTGCAATCAGTGTTGCGTTACTGGGATAACTTCGAATACTGGTCATTTGCGGAAAATTGTGCAAATCGCAATGGTCGCTTTGCCATTTTAATCGCAGCTGACTGCATAACCACAAGCAGTGTTGAGTTGTGATGGTTTTTATTTTATTGAGGATTGTCGTTCCTCTTCTCAGTCCCGTCGTAGCATTTTGTGCGTCAACATATTGATTAAGTACATCATGTTGGACAGGTTTGGGAGAAATCGACCATACCCTTCAGCCGTGACACTGCTTTCACTTCTTCGGAAGATAACGTCGTGACGATTTTTTGTCTTCTCAAGGTCAATTTTTGTCCGCTCGACGTTAGCAGATATTCTTGAAAGCTGGCCCATTTTCTTCAGAGAGCCAGTTTGTCGCGTGATTACCGAATTCTTTAATCAGTGCAGCGCATTAGAATTACCTCCAGGTTTCAGTCAAACTCGTCCAAATTTCTTCCAAAAATGACGTCCGCGACACGCGTGACTTCTTTCGCTTTGCCAAGTGCATGGACTTTAAAGTTTTTGAAACTCCCACCGGACACTTTCAATCCGAATGTCAAACGTAACCAGTGGAAATGTCCAGGAGTTCCAAATGCGACAAAGTAACTGGACTGCTCGTCTAGTTCTAATTACTAAAAAGCCGAATATGAGTCTATCTTCGTGAAAATGTGGGCTTGTTTCAGATAGGCTAGGATGTCATCGGTGGTTGGGAAATGGCAGTACTCTCTTCGAAACACTTTATTCAGTGGCTTCGGATCGATACGCAAACGGATACCACCTGATTTCTTCAAAGATATACCAATTTGGCCATCCCAATTGTTCAGTTCTTCTATCGGAACAATCGTTAATTCGAACTATTCGGTCTAGTACCGCTTTACACTTATCACACAGGGTCAGCGAAACTGCTCGGACTGTTAACACAACAGGAACGACACCGCTATCCCCAGATAACTTGACGACACCTGGCATGTAACTAAGAAGTCCAGTCAAAAGCACAGGTATACCGACAAAACCATCTGAATCGGCTGATTCATGCAGCAATTCATCAACTGAATGGTATCAACCTCCGAAATGTGTTTGAAACATTATCACCCACAAGAATATCAGGCATATTAATCTGTCCATTCTTCGGATTATTGACAGGCGAAGTTGCAACCCATCTAACGCTTCCGTTGTCCTAATCTGATCATATAAACGAACGCGTAGTGTTTTCCAGGCCAGATAGAAGAGCAGGAATTGGTTTAACAAACATGATTGATTACTTTGCCAAAGTGCATGATATGCGGGCTGTTAATTCGAAATTCATGAAAATGAATACGGGAAAAAGGATGAAGGATGATATCTAAAAGCTCGCGCCGTATAAAACAGAAATAGGTAATTGACCCGACCACTTTCGAGCGCATCCTTCCCACTGAAACATGTTACATGGTCTGTCCAAAGTGCACAAAGAAGGTTCGCCTTTGCAACCCATTTTAGTTATGTGCAACTGGCCCTATCATGCTCTGGTCGGATTGCCCACCGGTTTGCTGGAACTCATTGGGTTGAACGTGTCAAAGCATAGTCCCTCGAAGCACGTTTCAGTTCATCGATGTAATCTAAGATGTAAACCTAACCAATCAAAGAATGCTTCACATTCGATGTCGCTCCGTTACTTACGAACGTGGCTCTGCAAGAGACAATTGACTACCAATGCGATTATGTTGAATTTAACTTTTGACATGTAGGCATTCTGTAGGATTAGTTGAAAAAACTGCTATTCGTTTGGGATTGGTAGCACCCATTTCCTGTTTAACAATGCAGTCTATCGACAGAGAGATTGAATGCCAATGGGCTTTCCTCTGGGTCCCCTATCGGCCGACGTTTTCGTGAGTAAACTGAAGACTAATCAACTGAGTAGTCATAAAAGCGTTTTTATTTCATAAACGCTATTGATATTTTCATGATGTCAATGGGAATTCTAACATTACCAAGGTTATGGCATCTTTTGACTTAGCCCATATCAGTATTAAATTCACCAAGGAGTCGAACAACAACGGTCAAGTAATTGCTTTGGATGTTGGCATATTAAGAGCATAAGATGTTTCAGTCCAACGAAATGTTAGAACGAATCAGACTTAGGGTGGCCAGCACACTCACTTTGATAATTTTGTTCCCTTAATTCAAAGGCGAAACCTCATACGATGTCTGATGGATAGACTGTTTAAGATCTGAACCTCTGACGCCTTACAAACAGCTAGATTTCCAAGAATTGTTCATGCAGAATGGCTGCCCAATTCATTCCATTTAGAATTCGATGCAGACGGTAGAGTCGAAACTTAAGTCATCTTCTGTGAATAGAAACTTGCGTTTATTAGTCTTCCTTTCAAGGGAGATCCCATGGCCGAAGTTATCTCAAGAAAGCTCAAAAAGTCAGTCGAAACAACCTACTTTGCCGCTCAATTGTGTGAGTTTCCGTCCAACTCTCGTTATGTCACAACTCAAAGACAAACTTCCATGTTCTACAACCAGCTGTTGTGTGTACTCATTTGTTTGCTCGTGTCGAGCATCATACATTGGTCGTACTACAAGGCGATTGTCTGACAGAGTGCGTGAACATCATCCTGCAACGGTTGAACAGTGGTGTAACTAAAAGCGCATCTGTTGTCTATTTGACCGACTCTAATCATTCTGTCAGTAAGAAAGATGCTTTCCAGATTGTCTACCGAGTGCCAAGGAATCGATCAAAAATGGTGAGATTTCGAATGTTGACCGTTGCCGAGGCCATTAGTATCCGATTCGCAACCCTGACCTCTGTGCACAGAAGTTCGTGCGGACACTCAATCTCCCCGGCCTACAATCAATCGAGCTTACAATTTGGAGCGGTGATTGCACAACCGCTAGCAAATACGCAGTCCAAAACCTTTACTAGCCGATTTTCCGACTCATTCTGATTACTATATTCGTACTTATTGTTGTAATTAGCCTGGTGAACCAACACAGAAAACAAGTCTTGTTCGCTAGTTTGTCGTTCGGATGATATGACGTTAATCGATGCACAAGAGTCTATCTAACATCTTCTGTGATCAGATCGCTTGAGCCAGTTTGTATCTTTGATGTCATTTTTGTCGATCAGACAGCCGTAAATGATCTGCGCTGTCTGGCGGGATGCTTCTTTTTGCAGTATTCATGCACATGTTTCCTTAGTTTTTTACCTTTCGACGAAGATGTCTGTCCTCACAAAACTGGCATGAAACCACCACAGCTCGCTCTCTGCCTCTTTTCATAGCATTTAACACCAGGACGCATTCCGCATTCGAAGACGTCACTTTTTGTCCCACTGC
>LOND01001015.1:96227-119495 GCA_014220965.1 Paragonimus kellicotti
TCTCAATTAGATTCGAGTGGATCACACTCCTCTTGCCCCTGTATGCTCCATTCCACTCACACACAGACAAACGACTCCAGCTGTTGAACGAAAATTGATCTCGCGTTCAGAACAGTGAACGAATTTTCGAGATTTTTGAATTTGGTTTTCCGAACCTGTAGATGATTCGTTTCAACCGAGTACAGTAGATGCAACCATTTTGTGCAGACAATCATAGAGTACCAGTTAGTCACAGTAAAACTACCACTTGGCCAAAATAAAGAATGATTATGTTGAGCAAGTCACTAGGGTTAGTTTGTAATTATGAGGGGTTACTGAAGCAGCAATGAGTAGTTCGCATGCTGTGCTATGTTTACAGCAGACGCACATGATACCAGCCTGAACACAAGGATTTCGAGATAAGGCTATTGGACATAAGTCCGTGAAGTTCATGGTAGTCAGGTCTATTCGAAAGCTACTGAGAGAATCGTATGAGGAAAGCTGCACCGAATGTGGGATTCAAACAGTGAAGTCCATACTATAATAAAAATCTACTCCGTCAAGGCAGAAATAAGACATATGTTGCGAAATGTTAACATGATTATACGAAATTATCAGTCGACGACGTGCACAAAAGCAGCTGAGGCAACCTACTGATTTGCCACGGCCTTGAGTATTTAACACTTGGTGTGTCTTTAGGCGTCTCTAAGCACAGCTTGTCCCTATTTGTATGATAAATATAACTTGCATGTTTTAGGTTTGCAAATGCTAAGAGTAAACAAAATGACAGCCTATCGCAGTGCCTTATTTCTGTTCTGACGAAGTGGTTAAAAAGAGATCTCGGTATTTCAAAAATACACTCATAAAGTAAAACTGTGAACAAGGCTTTATGGTAGGTAACTGTTCACATATCACACGCCCGAAACGCTCACTCAGGCGTTCAGCCACCGCCATTTCTGATTGTCTGCTAATTTGTATAACCCACAATCACCTATTTTCTCAAGCCAATGGGGTCAAGACAAGATGTAGTTGCAATAAGGAACTCCTAGGTTTCGAAGTTCATTTAGGTCGGTCTATATAGTGGTTCTGCAGTGGTTTGTATATTTTGCATACACATTTTGAATATGCTGGTGGCTGGCTCTAAACGACTATGGCCAAAATGACTCCAATCACTGCGAGAATATACGCTGTGTTATCACCATCTATTCTTCTTTCGATCATAAACAATCTGCACTGGAATAAACGCCGAGACCCTGACGAGCTGCAGCCTAATAAACCAAGAAAAATTGGAAACAAAGTTAACAGCAAAGCTGACCATATTGTTAAATACAACTGTAACCTTAATCTGGATAGAATGTTCATCGGCGTCCAAAATTCAATTACGCCAAGAGATTGTTGAACATTCCAAAGTTGACGATGATCCAACCCATGGATATTTGTAATAGCCAACAGTGGAATGGAGCATACAGGGGCAAGAGGAGTGTGATCCACTCGAAACTAGTTGAGATGTTAGTTTTGAACCTAGCATGGCTCAGTATTCTCACGGCACATGACACTGATTTGAACTAGTGTTATCATTGATCCCATATGTAGTTAGGTAAATGAATGTGTTTTGAACGTATGAGCATGTAGAAAGCTGAAACTTCACCGCGAGTTGTAATGAGCAAATCACTGAACTGACCTGAGTTGGAAATTCGGTAACTGTTCTCTGCAGGACACCCCACTGGAAGACACTCCTCAGAAACACTAGAATGACCGCTGATTAGAAAGTTGACCAATATCTGGAATTAAAGAAAATGTATGAGTGCAACTGATACTGGAATTGATTGACACTACAGAGACGGTAGTATCAAAAGAGGGAAAAGATGGGGGAAGGCCGTTCGTCCAAGGTATGTGTGGTATATATATATTTTTTACAATGATACCGCTCTGTCCACTAACGGACAAACTAGCCAAATGTGAACAATGTTAGCTCGTGGAAACACGCCAAGCTCTGTTATCTCTGTGGGCTAGTGGCTTAGGTCATCGAAAGCAGTTTCAACAGTAAGTTCCCTTTCCCTATTCCAATAACTATTTCTTATGGGCTGTGTTTGGCTGATTGTAGAGTCTCTGGTTTTACGAATGGTGAAGTGGAACGACCAGTAGGGAATAAATGAAAGAGAGACTAAAGCAAAAAACCGTAGGTAGTTCACTCATCCGTCGTCTCGTTAAAAATTACTACAGTCATTGCACGATACTCAAGGCAGTCATGTGGTCCGCTGAAAAATGCATATAAATCTTGCGACCGGAAGTAAATAACCTACATACATGCCCACCTGTAATCCATGTCAAAAGGATTGAAAAACACTTAGTAACTGAAATACATATAAGTTCCTCAGTAACATGCGATAATCATGAAGCTGGTGGCTGTATGGATAAGGAATTTGAATAGTAGCGTGATGGGTTACTAGTTCGACCCCTCATTCAGACTATCTCCACTTGATGAGTCCAAATGAGGACGAAACCGGTTGTGGGGTGTCATTCTGAGAGCGAGCGTCAAGAAGCATTACAAACGTGTTCTGCTATATTTGATTCCCGCCCCAAATCTTGCAGGTGAAACCCCACAGGTTTGATACAGCTTTTCAGGCTTCTTATTATCTTGCTGGATCGAGAACCAGCAACCGGGACAACTTGGCTGACATTATCTGAGTTAACATGCTAATGTTTATCCACGCTGAGTTAAGTAAGTGAAGATGACGGTGCACAATCTTTAAGCCCTGTTTATTACATCGAAGTTTGTTTTATACTTAACCTTAACCGCATACTTTTCGCAGTCTATAATCTAGTTTTTCATTTGTAATCATATGCGGTCTGGTGCAGTGAGGATGAGCGATCACACTATACTACTAACAATAATATTCAGTAGCGAACCATGGGCATGTATTTGGATATTGAAGAAACCGGAGGGGGGAATACAAAAAGAAACATTGGAGTGCAGTTTGGTTCCCTTTACATACAAGAACTGGGCATTGGCAACCGTTACAACAGTGACGTCCTGTGATCAACGTTATGTGTAAATCAGCGTGTTTGTTTGTTGTAGTACTGTAGCGCACACCCCATATGCTGGTTTTCTGAATAAACAATCCCCTCGCCATCCGCGTTCTTGGTTCACAACACTGGATATCTTTTTCCCCAAAGAAACTTTCTGTGCTTCCGTGAGTCTGGTGATCGAACAGATGTGAACGTTGACTCGTAAAGTGAGGAGTGGCCGGTTCGACGTTCCGTTCAGGGTATTTTTATGTGATGAGTCTAAACGAGAACGAAACCGGCCGCGGAGTATCGGCTTGATGGTGAGCATCAAGAAGCATCATTTCGAGCTTTTGATGGCCGTAGCTAGTGCAAACTGGCAATCCCAGATGGACTGTGTCCGTTCACATTAACTGGATGGATAAAAAGTTGTAACTCTGGTATTCACGATTATTTGCTGGAGAACCCCCTAGAACTATATTTGTCCCTTTTATTCACTCTAAGCGCGTATATATTTCTACGCCGTTAGATGAAAGATGTAGCCATGGAGTGTCTGGTTGAACCTGTGTTAAATGATCTCTTGATGATTTGGGAATAAATCAAATCGTGTTGTGAACTCATATTTGTACGAAACGTGGCACATTTACAATATGTATTATTTGTTGCCTGTTGGAAGTAACGTGCATACATTCTGACAGCATGCACCACAACGTTAGGTTTACTACTGAAGTCAAGAATGAATGTCCGTTATCGTTTTTGAACGTCTGCCTCAATAGGTTTTCCGAACAAGGATGTTGGTGTACTTTGAAAGATTTGCGCTGATCACACTATTTATGGACTGATGCGAACGCACTCATAATGTTTGTTAATTCTGTTCAGAAGAACATGTGCTTCATGAGTTTGTTTACTAGAATCTGTGATTGAGGTCACCGCTCACCTTAACAGCGACGCGGAATATTCTCGAAAAAGAACACGTTACTGAAAAGGTTAACAAATAAAAGGAAGCCTAAGCGTAAGGGCTAGAAATGGTATAAATGCAGGTATGCTACAGTACTTTCTGGTTAGGCTCAGGGCTGTTGTGATTATTATTATTATTATTGTTATTATTGGAATCTTACGAGTATTCCAAGTTACTTGGCTCCCTATCGGCGGACGCAATGGTAACGCGGAAACTGGTATCGATCTGTTTACTCTACAAATGTAGCGAGGAACACCGTTCATGACAGTGAGGCTTAAAGTAACGTCCGATCACATGTTCATGACAGCCAAGCCCTATCGTGTCGTATCACATGAACCAAACGGTCCGCATGTTTTCAGGCCCGAGGAATGGTCCATTGGAGATATCTGTCTAAAGAAGTCACCTGCACCTGCTGTTTGAGGTACTTTAGCTAAACGTGAGCAGGCTAAGTGTGTTCAGAAGAGGCCTAGAAGGTGAGCTAACTTGAGTCGTGAATGTGCCTCAGGTAAACAGATAACGGGCCAGTTAATAATGCAACACGTTAAGCTTGCTCCGGAAAACCTTCAGGGCACTACCACTGTCGGGAAGTAGCCATTGTTTCTGGAATCTCCATTCCGGGGTGACCTCGTAGCTAAATCAGTCAAACGTGGTCTTTGGAGCCCTTTTAGAAGATCGTTTCCAACAGTCACGTTACGGAACTGGTTCGCCACTATAGCAATGTTGAACTTGAGTCGGAACGTCAAAATACCCGTTCACGACTAATCCATTCTTGTGTGCTCACTCAGATCGAAGTAGATAAGCCACAGGACGATGTGTTTATCTCATCGCATCAAAGAACATAGCCTAACTAGGCTTGATAGGAGAATTTACTAAGTAGTCGCCATCGGGTGGACTGATACATCAAGTTGTTGCTATCGCCGCCATTTACGTTACTTACAGGGTCTCATCGCGTCACTGAGAATCAATCGAACAATTCATGTTGACCACAATCGAAACAATCGCTATTGGATTATGTGATTCGGTTCTCTCTTGCCAAAAAATCAATGCACACATTCAAATTCTACTTCCACGGTCGGATCATTTTTATCTGGGCCATTTACCTAAATTAATCGAAATGATACGTGTGAAACCCAGACCATACTGTAATGACCAGCCTTAAATGTTCGACAGTTATGATTTTCACATCTATGAACATTAATTATCCCAGTTTTTCTTGTTTCTTATAAATGAACATTTGATAACCTCTGTGTTTCTGTTGACCTCGTGAAGAATTTCCGACAACAGCCCTCAATAACTATGCCTGAGCGAAACCAACCAGATTGGTTTTGTTAAGAAAAGGATTGGATACTCTGACCAAGTTGACAGTTCGCGCAAACTGTTCACAGTAGGTCGTATGAAGACAATCAAATAGGGTGTGTTGTCTAACGATATTCAAATTATGAATAAGAATCGGTTGGCGACCACGCTTTGGAAATCAATGAGATGTTTAGTAGGAATGAGAATGGATCACCAAACTTTCTAAACTGACCGTGATTGTTGAGTGAATGCGTAAAGAACGATGGTCGCGAAGTGTGTTCGACTCATTGCGACTTTGAAGTCGCGTCTGTTTATCAGCATTGCCAATCAAATCACTGACTCCAATAAACACGAACAGCCATGAGTGCTTCATCAAACAATTGTAAGGTTAAATGAACCAAGGAAACGAAAGCGTCAGGGGTGATGTGTGAACATCGATAGGCAAATCGATTTGAGTCCGCGAAATTTACTTAAATTTCCACTTGGAAGAGAACCAGTTTTTGAAAAACTTTCGGGACTGCTGGTGTTCATGCCATGGGACGAATTTTGGTTTCTTCTTTTTCAGGGGTGTTCCTTGCAGGCCATCCTTCAGCAATCAGCAATTCTATGATGTGTGAAACACTGATTGAATAACCCATTTCGAGACTGACTTAAAAACCTGCATGCTTCTTGATAACAAATCGGCATAAGTCATCGGGTCCTTTTTGGTTTTGCTGAACTCCAACCGATAATTTCGGTTGAATTATCAGCGATGCTACGCTCATCAGCGGATTAGAAACGTCCCGAAGCAGCTGAGAGGAATGTGTCACATGTTCTACTGAAATAACCATTAGGCTCTCCAACATTAACAAAAGACCTTTGCGGAAGATTTTTGGTATTTCCCCGCTGAGTTAACTCTGGAACGGGTGTATTACGATTGTGGTTGGATAACTCCCCAAAGAATACAAACGCCCCAGGAAAGCAATAAACAGCACATAGTTGACGATGGAAAGTGCGATTAAATCGTGTGTTTTGGGTAAGCCAATGGAGCAGTCTCACTACCATGATAACTACGGTACGCACTGGTCACCTTAATCAACATTCACGTTCCAGACCCACTTTGAGTTAGGGTGTCACAAATCTGTGATCAGGTTTCACATCGTTCGCATAACTGCAGTTGAGGCACTAACATTGCCAACTTGTTTTCTTCAATCATGCAACATCAGCCATGATTAAGCTAAGTTTATCCCAAGAAACTGCTCATGATTATGCGTTTTAATGACCTTCGCTTTAGCATTGAGGTATTGTATTCCGTGTATACAAAGTACGTATTCCACCCGGAATAGATTCAGAATAATGTTGTCATCGCTTACATGTCATCCTAACCAGTCTCAAATTTGTTGGGCTGGACCAAGACAGAGGGCTTTTAGTGGACAGCACGGCATCGGGACCTATTTTGGATTTCAAGTTCTCCTGTACTCTCCGTCGGGCAGGTAGCGTATCGTAGTATTTTTGTAGAATCCAATCATGGCTCTTCTCATTCACGGAGGGCGGATGGTTTTGTAAACAATCTCAGACTAAGGTTATTACGTTGAGACAGACTTTTCGCTGCTATTAACAGCCTCGATCTGACTAAAGACAAGGAGCATGAATCCTCCCTTTCCGTACTACTTCTTGTTTGACCGCGTTTTCCTTGTCATCTCATTTTCGGTTGCAAAATAAAACAGTATTTACTCCCTCATGGCCGGTCGGAAAATCTGTAAAACGTGAGACCACAGTATCTTCAGTTTCACCCACGAAATGTATTGATGAATTGCACTTGTTCTTTGCCATTTGATGCTATATGCTGCTTCGGTGGCCCAGTGATGTCCACCTCACGTTACATGATCAGTAGAAAACTGCAGTCACCCGAAGCCGGAATAAAAAATGAATTATCCCACGTGTATAGGTGGGGGGGGGGCTGTCATATGTCACCAAAGTATCGTTGGTACCGAAATCTTTAGGTTCAATTTTAGTTTGTGGTGAATGGTGATCACGTAAACTAGCTAGAGAGGGGCCAGTCTTTTGTGTTCTACTATGTACTGATTGGTCCGTTTATTAGCATCTCGTTAAAGGCCTAAGGCCTGTAAAACACAGACCCAATCACTGGGTAAGGGGATGAAGTATGCGGCTGCCGAAGACGACAGAAATTGCATACATGTATGTGGATGATTTGGATGGATAGAAGCTTTGAGCTGTATTACTGAAAAGAAATGTCATATCCATGGCATATCAGTTGGTGATGCATTCGTCTAGAGTGTAAAAGGCAAACTGCTGTTAATGTATGTTGGCCATCTCGTTTTTTGTTCTTGATCGGTGAAACGAACCACTGGCTGCTGCTGGAGGGTGACACATGGACACGTTGCATGAAGTTGATCAGACTGTTCTAATTGATTTATCAAATTCATCTCCTCCTCTGGTCAACGCGTTTACCACATCTAAACCCTATTGAAAACCACTGCAACTATCTTAGCTAGAAGTTAAAAGAACATCAGCCCCCGTCTAACCTGGCTGAGTGGGAAACAAATAGACTTTCAGTTGTTGATGTTTGAAACAGTTCAACGTGAATTTCGCTATGAATGTCATACTTTCGGTTAAGTTGCGTACGTACCAGATTCCTGCTCGCTCACTTGTTATCACGCTTTCCAAGTTGAATCGACAGTTTCCAGTTTTTATGCGCGTATTGGTATAAGTGGTTTTGGCCGCCTGTTTGTTGCCACTTTAGGTTCATTTTCAGTTTTCTTTCCGTTTTTAGCACGACACAGTACTTGTTTCGGGCGACTTTCGTGAAATACATTTGATGGTTGTGCATTCCGGATTTTGTCGTTGACTTTCGTGAGTATGCTTTAAAGGAATGCCGTTGATTTGTGCGCCACTGCGATTCGAAGCGTTTTGGGAGGCAACACATCGTCGAGAAAAGTTTCTCGGGAATGAGTTACACGCAAAGATATCAAACAACGACTTTCTCCTACTTCTTCTCCATCCTAATGCACCGCAGTTTTCTTGTTCATCTCACCTGGGTTTTGACAACTTTATTCGTGCGCTGCCGGATGGTTGCCAAAAGTTTCCGAATTTGACTGGTATGAATTGGTTCCCGATGGATGTTGGTTTCTTTTTGACCGGCGTAGAATTTTTTGATTAAGGCATCTAGAAATGATAACCTGCGGTTGTTTTCATACTACGTGGTGAACTGTATCCTGACAAGTATATCGTCCAGGAATCGATGGATTTTCACTAAATGGTTCGTTCCAAGATGGCAGAGCTGTCGTCGACGTAGCCTACCAAGACTTTTGGATCAGTTATGAGGATTTCAGTTTGTTAAACTCGTTGCACGAATGCTTCAGCTACCAATCCCGATAGTATTGACCCCATCGGTGTGCGTTTTAAGTTTTCTTATAGGTTTCTGTTGAACTTGAAGTACGTTGTAGGACAAAGGTCCAATAATTCTAACACACTTATTCGACTAACCATGATACTAGCCTCATCGGCCCTATGTTCTCATAAAGTTGACTGTTAAGCCAGTCTTATCCGTCAAAGAAACAATGCAGTCACGTAGAAGGAGACCATCAATTCCCTCCTTTTAAAATTGGTTTAATGAGATTTCCTGGGAAGCACACTGTTTGTACGCCGTCGATGGAAACGGTGGTCGTCTGCCTCATCTGTATGCTACTCACGCGCTGGCTGCCACAACTACCTGAATTCAAATAGAAAAGACCGACATACCTACCTGGACTCACCCACGAAGCGGTGATCACCATTTGCCTCGCGAAGTGCGTATCACGCGAGTGGTGCACGAGACTGAGTGTAGCACACATCATCGTCTTGTCCAGACCGATTTACTTATTCCTATTTACGATTCCGCTTGTTGTAGATCATCCAGATCACAGTGAAAGCTGGATGTTACGCGGAAACGAGGACGGTATTTCGGTGTGCGGTTTTCGGTGGTCATAATTAGGCTCTTGTATTCACTACCCATGATGGTATTTTGGTATCTAATGCCAGAAACGTCCGAAAGAGATCGAGGACAACAGTGCAGCTGTATCGCACTTGATTTCAGAGAAGAATGTAGCGTTTGCCGTTTCCACAACTGACCCAGGAAGTTAAAACGGGCAGATCACATTCTGTAAGGCTATCCCTCAATTGCCCAACAGCCTCACGGAATCAAGATCGAGCAGTGAGAAGCGCAAGTTGAGTTGATACAGGGTTAATGCTGATCGCCGACACAAAAAAATGTCCTGCGAGTCATTGAAGTCAATTTTTCTCTATCCGTCTGGTCTTCTAAAATACTGGTGAACACAACCTCTGACGTTTCATGCACACAACCGAAAAAGAAAACAAGGCTCAGGCGCAACCATTTTGGCAGCCTACAGAAATTGCTTGCTGCCAATGACTGCTTGACATTGACTAGGCTGCTACAGGAAGACATCAAAAGATCCATGCCCTCGATCTAGACTTAGCAGAGGTGCAGAATGCTATTAGACAACTACAAAACAGAAATAAAGACTGACTATTTGGTGAACTTTAAAAGCACAGCTGTCCAGTTGTGGAACATGCTTTACTCCAGTTGGTTTAGTCACCTTTGAGAACAGGAAAGAATCTCGCGCAGGTTTAAAGATGCTCCGATCGTATTTCGTTTCAACGGTAGGGATAGCAAGGAGGGCATATACAGTTGTCGAAGTATTAGTTAACTGTGCTATGCTAGCAGGGTTTTCACAGTAATCATAACCGGTTGGTTTGATGCAAGCATCTTGGAGAAGAACATTCCTGATGAGCAATTTGAATTCCGGATAGGTTGCAGTACGATTTGACACAGCGTTCCTCGCTCGCCAGCTCCGACGAAAATTTCGTGAATCTTACCAGTCATTGTGTGTATGCTTTTTTGGATTTCAGCAAGGCGTTTGATTCCGGCAGGCTCAAAATACTATGCACAATACTCAGCAAATTTATTAGTTTGGTTACCGTGTTGCATGTGAGCATGAAGTCGAAGGTGCAGTCACGCGATACGATTGCTGATGAGTTCGAATTCGTCATTAGTGTGAAACAGGATTACGTCTTAGTGCCAATGCTGCTGTCACAAGGTGAATGAGTTTTCGTCCGTTTTTGCGATGCTGTTTTCTGAGCTGACGACCTGTGGTTTGGGGAGGAGGTGGAGGAATATCCCACGTGTATAGGTGTGTGTGTGTGTGTGGGGGTTTGTCATATGTCACCAAAGTATCGTTGGTACCGAAATCTTTAGGTTCAATTTTAGTTTGTGGTGAATGGTGATCACGTAAACTAGCTAGAGAGGGGCCAGTCTTTTGTGTTCTACTATGTACTGATTGGTCCGTTTATTAGCATCTCGTTAAAGGCCTAAGGCCTGTAAAACACAGACCCAATCACTGGGTAAGGGGATGAAGTATGCGGCTGCCGAAGACGACAGAAATTGCATACATGTATGTGGATGATTTGGATGGATAGAAGCTTTGAGCTGTATTACTGAAAAGAAATGTCATATCCATGGCATATCAGTTGGTGATGCATTCGTCTAGAGTGTAAAAGGCAAACTGCTGTTAATGTATGTTGGCCAATCTCGTTTTTTGTTCTTGATCGGTGAAACGAACCACTGGCTGCTGCTGGAGGGTGACACATGGACACGTTGCATGAAGTTGATCAGACTGTTCTAATTGATTTATCAAATTCATCTCCTCCTCTGGTCAACGCGTTTACCACATCTAAACCCTATTGAAAACCACTGCAACTATCTTAGCTAGAAGTTAAAAGAACATCAGCCCCCGTCTAACCTGGCTGAGTGGGAAACAAATAGACTTTCAGTTGTTGATGTTTGAAACAGTTCAACGTGAATTTCGCTATGAATGTCATACTTTCGGTTAAGTTGCGTACGTACCAGATTCCTGCTCGCTCACTTGTTATCACGCTTTCCAAGTTGAATCGACAGTTTCCAGTTTTTATGCGCGTATTGGTATAAGTGGTTTTGGCCGCCTGTTTGTTGCCACTTTAGGTTCATTTTCAGTTTTCTTTCCGTTTTTAGCACGACACAGTACTTGTTTCGGGCGACTTTCGTGAAATACATTTGATGGTTGTGCATTCCGGATTTTGTCGTTTGACTTTCGTGAGTATGCTTTAAAGGAATGCCGTTGATTTGTGCGCCACTGCGATTCGAAGCGTTTTGGGAGGCAACACATCGTCGAGAAAAGTTTCTCGGGAATGAGTTACACGCAAAGATATCAAACAACGACTTTCTCCTAGCAATGTTGAACTTGAGTCGGAACGTCAAAATACCCGTTCACGACTAATCCATTCTTGTGTGCTCACTCAGATCGAAGTAGATAAGCCACAGGACGATGTGTTTATCTCATCGCATCAAAGAACATAGCCTAACTAGGCTTGATAGGAGAATTTACTAAGTAGTCGCCATCGGGTGGACTGATACATCAAGTTGTTGCTATCGCCGCCATTTACGTTACTTACAGGGTCTCATCGCGTCACTGAGAATCAATCGAACAATTCATGTTGACCACAATCGAAACAATCGCTATTGGATTATGTGATTCGGTTCTCTCTTGCCAAAAAATCAATGCACACATTCAAATTCTACTTCCACGGTCGGATCATTTTTATCTGGGCCATTTACCTAAATTAATCGAAATGATACGTGTGAAACCCAGACCATACTGTAATGACCAGCCTTAAATGTTCGACAGTTATGATTTTCACATCTATGAACATTAATTATCCCAGTTTTTCTTGTTTCTTATAAATGAACATTTGATAACCTCTGTGTTTTTGTTGACCTCGTGAAGAATTTCCGACAACAGCCCTCAATAACTATGCCTGAGCGAAACCAACCAGATTGGTTTTGTTAAGAAAAGGATTGGATACTCTGACCAAGTTGACAGTTCGCGCAAACTGTTCACAGTAGGTCGTATGAAGACAATCAAATAGGGTGTGTTGTCTAACGATATTCAAATTATGAATAAGAATCGGTTGGCGACCACGCTTTGGAAATCAATGAGATGTTTAGTAGGAATGAGAATGGATCACCAAACTTTCTAAACTGACCGTGATTGTTGAGTGAATGCGTAAAGAACGATGGTCGCGAAGTGTGTTCGACTCATTGCGACTTTGAAGTCGCGTCTGTTTATCAGCATTGCCAATCAAATCACTGACTCCAATAAACACGAACAGCCATGAGTGCTTCATCAAACAATTGTAAGGTTAAATGAACCAAGGAAACGAAAGCGTCAGGGGTGATGTGTGAACATCGATAGGCAAATCGATTTGAGTCCGCGAAATTTACTTAAATTTCCACTTGGAAGAGAACCAGTTTTTGAAAAACTTTCGGGACTGCTGGTGTTCATGCCATGGGACGAATTTTGGTTTCTTCTTTTTCAGGGGTGTTCCTTGCAGGCCATCCTTCAGCAATCAGCAATTCTATGATGTGTGAAACACTGATTGAATAACCCATTTCGAGACTGACTTAAAAACCTGCATGCTTCTTGATAACAAATCGGCATAAGTCATCGGGTCCTTTTTGGTTTTGCTGAACTCCAACCGATAATTTCGGTTGAATTATCAGCGATGCTACGCTCATCAGCGGATTAGAAACGTCCCGAAGCAGCTGAGAGGAATGTGTCACATGTTCTACTGAAATAACCATTAGGCTCTCCAACATTAACAAAAGACCTTTGCGGAAGATTTTTGGTATTTCCCCGCTGAGTTAACTCTGGAACGGGTGTATTACGATTGTGGTTGGATAACTCCCCAAAGAATACAAACGCCCCAGGAAAGCAATAAACAGCACATAGTTGACGATGGAAAGTGCGATTAAATCGTGTGTTTTGGGTAAGCCAATGGAGCAGTCTCACTACCATGATAACTACGGTACGCACTGGTCACCTTAATCAACATTCACGTTCCAGACCCACTTTGAGTTAGGGTGTCACAAATCTGTGATCAGGTTTCACATCGTTCGCATAACTGCAGTTGAGGCACTAACATTGCCAACTTGTTTTCTTCAATCATGCAACATCAGCCATGATTAAGCTAAGTTTATCCCAAGAAACTGCTCATGATTATGCGTTTTAATGACCTTCGCTTTAGCATTGAGGTATTGTATTCCGTGTATACAAAGTACGTATTCCACCCGGAATAGATTCAGAATAATGTTGTCATCGTTTACATGTCATCCTAACCAGTCTCAAATTTGTTGGGCTGGACCAAGACAGAGGGCTTTTAGTGGACAGCACGGCATCGGGACCTATTTTGGATTTCAAGTTCTCCTGTACTCTCCGTCGGGCAGGTAGCGTATCGTAGTATTTTTGTAGAATCCAATCATGGCTCTTCTCATTCACGGAGGGCGGATGGTTTTGTAAACAATCTCAGACTAAGGTTATTACGTTGAGACAGACTTTTTGCTGCTATTAACAGCCTCGATCTGACTGAAAGACAAGGAGCATGAATCCTCCCTTTCCGTACTACTTCTTGTTTGTCCGCGTTTTCCTTGTCATCTCATTTTCGGTTGCAAAATAAAACAGTATTTACTCCCTCATGGCCGGTCGGAAAATCTGTAAAACGTGAGACCACAGTATCTTCAGTTTCACCCACGAAATGTATTGATGAATTGCACTTGTTCTTTGCCATTTGATGCTATATGCTGCTTCGGTGGCCCAGTGATGTCCACCTCACGTTACATGATCAGTAGAAAACTGCAGTCACCCGAAGCCGGAATAAAAAATGAATTATCCCACGTGTATAGGTGGGGGGGGGGCTGTCATATGTCACCAAAGTATCGTTGGTACCGAAATCTTTAGGTTCAATTTTAGTTTGTGGTGAATGGTGATCACGTAAACTAGCTAGAGAGGGGCCAGTCTTTTGTGTTCTACTATGTACTGATTGGTCCGTTTATTAGCATCTCGTTAGAAGGCCTAAGGCCTGTAAAACACAGACCCAATCACTGGGTAAGGGGATGAAGTATGCGGCTGCCGAAGACGACAGAAATTGCATACATGTATGTGGATGATTTGGATGGATAGAAGCTTTGAGCTGTATTACTGAAAAGAAATGTCATATCCATGGCATATCAGTTGGTGATGCATTCGTCTAGAGTGTAAAAGGCAAACTGCTGTTAATGTATGTTGGCCAATCTCGTTTTTTGTTCTTGATCGGTGAAACGAACCACTGGCTGCTGCTGGAGGGTGACACATGGACACGTTGCATGAAGTTGATCAGACTGTTCTAATTGATTTATCAAATTCATCTCCTCCTCTGGTCAACGCGTTTACCACATCTAAACCCTATTGAAAACCACTGCAACTATCTTAGCTAGAAGTTAAAAGAACATCAGCCCCCGTCTAACCTGGCTGAGTGGGAAACAAATAGACTTTCAGTTGTTGATGTTTGAAACAGTTCAACGTGAATTTCGCTATGAATGTCATACTTTCGGTTAAGTTGCGTACGTACCAGATTCCTGCTCGCTCACTTGTTATCACGCTTTCCAAGTTGAATCGACAGTTTCCAGTTTTTATGCGCGTATTGGTATAAGTGGTTTTGGCCGCCTGTTTGTTGCCACTTTAGGTTCATTTTCAGTTTTCTTTCCGTTTTTAGCACGACACAGTACTTGTTTCGGGCGACTTTCGTGAAATACGTTTGATGGTTGTGCATTCCGGATTTTGTCGTTGACTTTCGTGAGTATGCTTCAAAGGAATGCCGTTGATTTGTGCGCCACTGCGATTCGAAGCGTTTTGGGAGGCAACACATCGTCGAGAAAAGTTTCTCGGGAATGAGTTACACGCAAAGATATCAAACAACGACTTTCTCCTACTTCTCCATCCTAATGCACTGCAGTTTTCTTGTTCATCTCACCTGGGTTTTGACAACTTTATTCGTGCGCTGCCGGATGGTTGCCAAAAGTTTCCGAATTTGACTGGTATGAATTGGTTCCCGATGGATGTTGGTTTCTTTTTGACCGGCGTAGAATTTTTTGATTAAGGTATCTAGAAATGATAACCTGCGGTTGTTTTCATACTACGTGGTGAACTGTATCCTGACAAGTATATCGTCCAGGAATCGATGGATTTTCACTAAATGGTTCGTTCCAAGATGGCAGAGCTGTCGTCGACGTAGCCTACCAAGACTTTTGGATCAGTTATGAGGATTTCAGTTTGTTAAACTCGTTGCACGAATGCTCCAGCTACCAATCCCGATAGTATTGATCCCATCGGTGTGCTTTTTAAGTTTTCTTATAGGTTTCTGTTGAACTTGAAGTACGTTGTAGGACAAAGGTCCAATAATTCTAACACACTTATTCGACTAACCATGATACTAGCCTCATCGGCCCTATGTTCTCATAAAGTTGACTGTTAAGCCAGTCTTATCCGTCAAAGAAACAATGCAGTCACGTAGAAGGAGACCATCAATTCCCTCCTTTTAAAATTGGTTTAATGAGATTTCCTGGGAAGCACACTGTTTGTACGCCGTCGATGGAAACGGTGGTCGTCTGACTCATCTGTATGCTACTCACGCGCCGGCTACCACAACTACCCGAATTCAAATAGAAAAGACCGACATACCTACCTGGACTCACCCACGAAGCGGTGATCACCATTTGCCTCGCGAAGTGCGTATCACGCGAGTGGTGCACGAGACTGAGTGTAGCACACATCATCGTCTTGTCCAGACCGATTTACTTATTCCTATTTACGATTCCGCTTGTTGTAGATCATCCAGATCACAGTGAAAGCTGGATGTTACGCGGAACGAGGACGGTTATTTCGGTGTGCGGTTTTCGGTGGTCATAATTAAGCTCTTGTATTCACTACCCATGATGGTATATGGCAACATCTTATGGGAAAGGTCACGACAGCAGCTATGCAGTTTTTTGGTATCTAATGCCAGAAACGTCCGAAAGAGATCGAGGACAACAGTGCAGCTGTATCGCACTTGATTTCAGAGAAGAATGTAGCGTTTGCCGTTTCCACAACTGACCCAGGAAGTTAAAACGGGCAGATCACATTCTGTAAGGCTATCCCTCAATTGCCCAACAGCCTCACGGAATCAAGATCGAGCAGTGAGAAGCGCAAGTTGAGTTGATACAGGGTTAATGCTGATCGCCGACACAAAAAAATGTCCTGCGAGTCATTGAAGTCAATTTTTCTCTATCCGTCTGGTCTTCTAAAATACCGGTGAACACAACCTCTGACGTTTCATGCACACAACCGAAAAAGAAAACAAGGCTCAGGCGCAACCATTTTGGCAGCCTACAGAAATTGCTTGCTGCCAATGACTGCTTGACATTGACTAGGCTGCTACAGGAAGACATCAAAAGATCCATGCCCTCGATCTAGACTTAGCAGAGGTGCAGAATGCTATTAGACAACTACGAAACGGAAATAAAGACTGACTATTTGGTGAACTTTAAAAGCACAGCTGTCCAGTTGTGGAACATGCTTTACTCCAGTTGGTTTAGTCACCTTTGAGAACAGGAAAGAATCTCGCGCAGGTTTAAAGATGCTCCGATCGTATTTCGTTTCAACGGTAGGGATAGCAAGGAGGGCATATACAGTTGTCGAAGTATTAGTTAACTGTGCTATGCTAGCAGGGTTTTCACAGTAATCATAACCGGTTGGTTTGATGCAAGCATCTTGGAGAAGAACATTCCTGATGAGCAATTTGAATTCCGGATAGGTTGCAGTACGATTTGACACAGCGTTCCTCGCTCGCCAGCTCCGACGAAAATTTCGTGAATCTTACCAGTCATTGTGTGTATGCTTTTTTGGATTTCAGCAAGGCGTTTGATTCCGGCAGGCTCAAAATACTATGCACAATACTCAGCAAATTTATTAGTTTGGTTACCGTGTTGCATGTGAGCATGAAGTCGAAGGTGCAGTCACGCGATACGATTGCTGATGAGTTCGAATTGGTCATTAGTGTGAAACAGGGTTGCATCTTAGTGCCAATGCTGCTGTCGTTAGGTGAATGAGTTTTCGTCCGTTTTTGCGATGCTGTTTTCTGAGCTGACGACCTGTGGTTTGGGGAGGAGGTGGAGGACACTGACAAGCAGGAAGGAACGGTGCTCTAGATCGGAGTACTGTCGGCTGACTAATATCTCCAATCGTCGAGCAGACTCAGACTGTTCACATCCAGATAGGTTGGTAATGAATGAAAATACTCGCAGCTTGAGATGTAGTTGCTGTTGATGCTGATGATGGTTCTCCAAGCTGGCAGGTTAGAATGAAACACGCTTCGTCACTACGCCAAATGACCTCATCAATGCATCTTTACGCGCGTAACATTTTGCTTCTGATTTCACCTACAACATGCCAAAATAGGAATTCCAGATCGACCGGCTTGATTTACGGGGAGTTTTACTAGCAATGTTGCTCTAAAGTGTTGACGAAATTTCGGCAAGTTAGTCAGCCAGCTAGGAGAAGAACTAACCACTAGTTACACCCAAATCCACAGACACAGATAGTTGCAGTCACCGTCAATTAATCTGTGTATTCGGTGCGTTTTCTACCTAAACCACTAAACTCACTTCAGTTTATTTTGTTGGACTTCAGGTAAGAGATTAGAGGTCAGTTGTATTCTATCACGTCGTTACAATTCAGTTGCATAGCTCACAAAATCAGGCATTCTGTGTCACAGTGAGCTTATATTTTATTCTATTTTCCTAAACTATGACTTTTGCGATCCGAATGTCGGAAGACCTCCCACGTGACTTATCGGGTTAGACCGACAGTGATGTAATCTTGTATTGTTTTTATGAAACTGTCAAAAATGAGCTTTCTCTTCACATCCGGTATCCAAACGACGGAGTTAACTGAATTTGAAGCCTGTTCTGTTTATGCAGCTTATTTCCAGACAACATTGTCAGGTGAACAGAGTAAAACTACAGATGTGACGCGTTTCAACTGGCGGTTGTCATTAAAGTTAGCAGGCATTCTATTAACATTAGCGAAATAGAATATAGACCTGATTTCATCGTGCAACGACAGCGTAATTTGAAACTACCTAAAATTTGCCGGATAATAGGTTAGTCAGCAATTGAATTTCAGTCCTGATGATTACTTAACAAGATCGATGACTCGTCTGTTGTACGAAGAATTGAAAATCGAGTGAAATTATCGATAACGGATCTAACTCAGTGGAGTGCTGTTTCACGACGATATCCACAAGGTAAAAAAATGTCATTCAAATTCACACACTGAAGGGCGAATGCAAATGTGCGGTCGCCGAGCTCGGTTTCACGCCCAGCCTGATTAACATGGTCATCGATCACGTGTACATAAAGTGAGATTCTTATCGAGATTGTACAGTCTGACGCACACACAGTCCGTGTCTGCTTTCTTATGTAATCTCAACTTATTCTGTGACGATGATGATCAAACTCAGGTTTTTTGGTAGATCATTGGTATGTGGGGTGCAACAATCAATGTTACTTAGATATAATATTCATTGGGTGCTGAATATAATTTTCGTGAGACACGACAGTTACAGACGCCTCCATGTTAGTAGCCCACTCAGGTTAATCATCAGCATATGAAAGTGATACGTTATAATTACAGTGAAATGGTCATGCCGTTGAATCACCGAGAATTCAGCATCCTTAAGCCCATTTCAGCGATGCTAAACAGTATGGGAGTTTTGTCGAGACTTCTTCAACATGTGGCGCTTCCACTGGAAACACAAGAAATTAGAAATTTCAACTCGGGGGGACTAGACCGTATTAGTGACTGGACTGGACTTGCATAGTTTGCGTGATGGGACACGGTGTTATGCAGAGCTGACTCATTTAGACGGGCAAACCGAAATTTACTTTATGTGGTCATGTTGAAAGCGTTGAATGACGGCAAGCGTCTGTGATACAGTTCCCAGACAGAGACAGAAGCAGAATGCCGCCGCGGTTTAATAGTCTGAGTTGAATGGTTAGGTCGTTTAACGTTTACACGATGAGGTGAAAATTCCAATCTAATTGAACATTAGGGACACTCTCAGGGACCGCTAATTAACTCTCCTCTTCTCTGTTTCCTGGTTAGTATGTATAATTGTGTGGATAGTTTTAGCCTTGCTTGTAGGAAAGGAAAACATTCTAAGTTGATGTCAATGACTGTAGAATGTTAGCAGACTAAGTAACAAATGAAAGCACTCATATTCGCAAAGCGAGCCTTTTGCACTGGTGCTCGCACTCTAAGCATAACTAAGTTATAACAGAGAGTTGTTCAACCGCAATCGCTGTTGATTATTGCTCATGCTGACAGATCGTCTCTAGAAGAGCTACTTTTCCGTTTCATCGAATTATCCCAGATATCAAGACACCTCTGATAACACAACACTTGAAATAACGGGTTCCATTTGAACTGCTGAGCAACATGCTGGTTGTCACATGCTGTATCGCATTCATATTTGCCAACGGTGTCTGCGTTCATGCAAGTTATCACCTGTCTTACTTAACCAAAATGACGCGCTCTAACAGGAAAAGACTGTAAAGCTTCGTGTGTTATTGCGATGCAGTACAGGCGAAACATTTACATGAATTTGGAAGCTGGTATTAAATGTGGATTGGATTTAGCCTGTAACAGTTAAAATTCCCAACGGATACTCAGAGACGGGATGATATTTTTGAGTGCATAGTAGGTCGGTCATGTAGTGTTCACAGTCGGACAAAAATTGGACATGAAGAGCTGTAACGTATGAGCTGAACGAACCAGACATACCCGTAAAGTTGGTTGCTTTGACTCAGACTTATCGCCCTTTTTACGTACATGCTCGTGCTGTGTATCTACCTCTCCAGATTGAGTAAAACAACAGTTGTCGCCCGTTATTGTTAAGTTGCTTGCGTAGACTTTACTGGTCGTTCATCCAATCATCTTCTCTTTATCGACCATCACTGGCTTCCGTTCGTTCGTTTGAGTCAACACAATTCCATCGAACTCGACATGCTACGAGCAAAATCGAAAATACTTGTCCGCCGAGTGGAATGTGGAACACGGGCTGATAAATCATGGCTTCAGTAGGGGTTGTTGAATAGAAGTCAATGTTTGCGGTAGTCGTGTGAGATAAAATTCAACGCTGACATGCGTAGTTACACAGTATACGGTATGTAATCCATCTACGGGCTGCCCTTCAGTATACTGGAAGGAACTGATTGATCGTGCAGTACCATGTCTTCTGGGTTACAGCTACGAGGAGCTGGAGTAAGTAGATTTATTCTCAATGTCTTGATAGTGTTACCTGAGAGTTTTTGGTGGCATTATCCCAAGAGATTAAAGCAACGTTGTTTGGACTTTTGAGTTATTTCACATTCTTGATTGTTTACCGTTGCCTACCTGATTATCCGGTCTAATTCTCGTGGAAAGCCAAGTCAACAAAATACGTTGCAGAACCAGTGAGTTACAGACTTCACTGAGACTGAAACTGATGTCTTCGAAGACACGGAAACAGATAGCATAATAATACGTCACAGAGTTTACAAAAAGTATGCAACGACTCGTTGTTACAACAATCTTTGCCAGCAATCTGTAGTACGATGTAATGCCGTGTAATCATTGCCATTTTAAGGTAAACTAACTGGATACTTCGTTGGTTCTGTCGTTTCATCATTTTCGGCGCTCGAAATGCCATGTCCCATCATATTTAGCCGTCTGGGTTATGTATACCAATGTAGTATATCTCATATTGCGAGAAAACGCTGGAACCCAGCAGAGATCACGTGAGCAACGGAAACTGGGGAATAAGTGCGTGCGTATAAAAATTTAGAGCAAGTCAAAACTGAAAGCCGTGCACAGTTCCAGCGCACTGCCTATTGACTGAACTTCCTAAACCACCCTACCTTTCATGCGACCATGAATATGACGATTATTTAGGGCAGTACATGAATTTTTAGTCTGACATGGTAATCCGATTATGTAGGTTCACGCTTAAACCATGCCGCAGAGTGCGGTGATTGTAATGTGTAGATGAACTTTGTACCATGTTTGTACAGTTGCACACATTGTTGCGCTGTACATTAACACACAACTTCGCCGACTTGCCCTCTGTGTTATTGTTGCTGCATGGAAGTTAACTCCAGGTTTAAGTTTCGAGTATTGGCGATGACTCCCGTGTAGTTAAAACTACTGCATCTGGCGTCAGGGATGATGAGATATTATGATAGAATTTTACGTTTTGGAAAGTCCGGTTAGTCATTCAGATATCAGTAACGGGTTGGAATGTTTTAGAATTTGAAGTATTGCTGTGGTAACTAGGGATAAGCACTGGGAATCGGGAGCCTACTTAACTCAAACCCAGAGCTAGTTTCTACGCAGTAGTAATGACGTAGTACGTTGGTCATCGAAACCACGATGTACACAGTATTTGTACAACGCAGCTATTCATCCAGTAAAATAACAATAGCACATAGTGTTTCGCTATGAATTACAATTACTACACTCGCCGCAGTTCAAATGAAATTCCGAGTTGTAGTGACGACGCTGCTTCTTCCTCACACGATCAGAAGTTCTTGGTTGTGCCCACTCGATTGCAAATACTTCTTTCAGTAATCGAATTCAAATTTGTAACAGACTCAGAAGCAGAATTTTCAGCCTCAGAAGATTCAACGAACAATGCACAAAAGAGCTTCAAAATAATCATGCACTTAGGCCCACTAATAGACGGACCGGAAATAAACGAGTCGGACATTACCAGTGTCGACTATGATGGAATGTTTGGGACCACGGTTAAACAGTGAATGATTGTGTTATATGGTGCGTAGACTCAACAGAATTAGTGGAAATCACAATAGAAGTAATGGATTGGAAGTCTGATGAGAGATTTTGCTCTTCTGAAGTGGTCTGGACTAACCATGTTTTCGAACTATGAAAAAAGGCCTGAATATGATCTATCTTGCCACAGTAATGACATTTGGAATTGAAAAATGGACGGGTAAACCAAGAATGCTTATGACAACACGACTTACAATAATCCAAGTGTTGGACAGAATTCGGGTTAGAATGATGCAGTTCGACTGGCGTATTTATCTGATAAGTCACTTTTTTGAACTGCCGCTGCTGTTAGTATGAATGCTTTTCAGCACTTTCGGCGTTATATGACAGCTGGTTCTTCATCCACCGCGGTCTTGACATCCTGAAATCATTCACATACAGCTCTGGTAGATTGGAAAGATGTCTCCTTCAGTAGTAACAACTTTTGCTGAAGACCAGAGGCATTGATTCCTGCGATTAATCGATCCCTTAGTTGAATCTGTAGTTAATCACTGAAATTACATTTTGGTGCTTGAGTTTAACGCTAAGTAATAAACTCACGGACTTCTTGATTTCCCTTTCTTATTAAAGTATGGAATTTCACTCTCTCCGGTAATTCGTGTGGGAGTACACCTTCTAGGCTTGCATTCTCAATTCAGATTTCTAAATGCCGTAACTTTAGCGAGATAAACCACATTCAAGCCATCTGTTGTAGGTCGAAGTCGCGTTTAGTCTATAGCTCGTTAGAGGAGTAGTCTCCCAGCTGACCTTCAATCCTTTGGTCCTAAAGTGAATGGTATTCGCTCTATTGATTCTACGCACTGTAAAACTACATTATTTCTCATTAACAATGAGTCATAGCATTTTAGGGCTGCTGGTACCAATAACGTCAAGTCTTTTATCACAGTCTATTGCACGGAGATGCTTAATCGTTCCTTTCGCAAAGTTTACAGATAGTTCTTGCGATGGTGGTTACCGAGGATCCGTTACCTATTTATCGTGATTTTCAGCTTCTAATCAACACTTCACTGTTTGTTAATTTTACATGCCCACTTTCGTTACTGAAGAAGGTTCATCCCTTATTGGTCTTACATGCACGAAAATATGCAATTTCCATCCTACTCTCTCTATAGCGTCCTCTGAAACCAGAACTTGCCAGCTGATTTTATAATGTGCAGAAGTCCTGGATGGTGTGCTAAGTAATCCAGTTTGTCTAGATGTATCCGGTACACTCGCTTTCATGCATTGTTGTTTGGTTCCGTCTGGTCTTCTCGG